>JABASH010006494.1:0-10553 GCA_019776445.1 Tomocerus maximus
TTTGTCAAAATAAATAAAGATAGGTTGAAGATATGTACGTGTCACAAGTTAATTTAAAATTTAAGAGGAAAATTTTTATTGTAATCCCGCAAGAAAACTAAGTTGTAGAAGTTGTATGTAATACATGTATTATGCAATTAATACTTACTATGATCAACCCATCATACAGAATTAAATACCATTTGTGTTTTAATGCTTTAATGCTTAGTAAAACTATAATAATATTACCCAGAAGTTCCTTTGAGGTATTAGGAAGTGTCATTTGGAAAGTCTCATTTTGTGAATTTGCAATTTGGTCGCAGGTTTGTCTTTGTTTCTCTTGTTTGAATCTCTGTTTGTATTGAGATTTTGAGATAAATACTTTATCAGTCACATCATGAAATGGATTGTTGGATTGTTTTAACAATTTCATCACAGAGCAATGAATATCAGGGTTGCAGTCAATTATTTCTATACGAAGTTTATGAACATTGCAGTAAATTATAGTTATAACATTACTCAGATCTATTAGACAATTGTCTCAAGCATTTAAATTACTATACAAATGATTCATATATGAATTGAATGAACAATTCCCTCTGCTCCTGCCATATTCTAAATATCCATACTTTGTTTCAACATTCAAGAGAATGACAATGCGCAATCTGTTCAATTGCATCCAACAAAATGCATTCGTTCTTCTATGTTGCACAATATCGCATTTGATAAATAATTGAATGAAATTCTACTAACTGACTCTCTGGTATATAAGGACTCATGAATTAGATGAAAGTATATTTGTATTAAATCTACTTGTATGATATGCTATACCCTAATATACCTGTTTACATATTTTACGATTATGCAACACAAGCAAGCTCACAATGATTTTATGAAATTTCCTGTACTTAATGACCTGTAACAGGTAAATTGAGAAGGGAATATTAGATCAATCAATATCTAGCCAACAGACTCATTATGATGCACGAAGAAATCGCAGAATCACAAATCAGACTTCCTTACATTTTGCATATCTTGCATTAGTTGAGTAATGATCTCTCATGTTCATGGAAAGATATTTGCTATTCTCATTCTTGTACAAAAGCCAATGTAAATAAACAACTGCTGGCAGTTCTCTTGATACAGCAACAAAGTACCTACATACAGACACTGAATAGAGTACATGAATTTTATTTTAAGTGAATAATCACTAGAGTTATTAATTACTTAGTTTGAACTTTAGTCGCCAATAGAGTGGTAATACGTGATCTTATTGAAATGTGAAGTTCAATAAGTATACTCCATATTTTGTGTAACAAAAATGTCAGAAATGTAATTTATATTTGTGTGTACACCATCGTTTGTTGTTTTATTAGTGTCAAGTGAGTTACTCTTATTTGTTCCATTCAATTTAACCAGTGGATGTGGGAAGGTTATCAGATAAACTCTCACTAGAATAAACATCGTATACTTGTAAGCAATTGAATATATATCTCATGCAGTCATGCTTCTTAATTAAATAGAAGTTCGTATTTCATACAGTGTACCATGCACGAAATCAGTAATAATTTCAGCTTCGTTTTGTGTGTCTCACGTACCGTATGTACCATTACACATTACACATACACAAATAGACACGCACTTCAATTTAAGCACCCACTAGGCGCAAATTGAGTTATTGAGATAATTGCTTAACAATTAGCTATGCTAGAATGACGTACACATCAATAATTAACGGGANACCCACTAGGCACAAATTGAGTTATTGAGATAATTGCTTAACAATTAGCTATGCTAGAATGACGTACACATCAATAATTAACGGGAGTTGCGTACATTTTGAGTCAGGAATTGGGTCGCTATTTCATTTTACTATAATATAATGATCCAGTGTGTGTATGGGGCATGGGGAATGCATGAGGTCATAGTGTGCAAGGCACTAGCAATAATACTTGACATTCTGACAAGTAATGGCAAGTTTACTACATTTGCATCATTTGAGGTAGGGCATTGAAGGGTAGGAGATTAAAATTTACTACTGGGGATAGGAACTTATGAATATGAATCTGACAATCCTCTGCGTATAAGTATTCAATCATAAATTATTTATACACACGTAAAATTTAATGCGTCAGTAACTTCCGAGTTTTTTCTTTTTCTTAAAAGATTTTTTCTTTCAGGTGTCAATTGGCAATTAACCACACTTTTTATTGCAAATCTGTTATAGTAGGTAATAGGTATCTGTAATACGAAATACGATAGGTACTAGAAATTCTATTTATCCCTGGCAAAAGCAAAATCAGATACTATAATTGAGGAAATGAAATATACCTTTATTGGACTTCAATTCATTTCAGAGCTTTATTGTCAGACTCAAATTCAGCTAACTAAATCTAGCTTGAGAGTACTTCAGTACAAAAGTACAAGAAAATAAAATTACCTACTACAAAGCACTGACTGACAAAGTATATGTAGCTTAGTATAATGCCTCCAGAGAAGAGTGCAGGTAAGAGGTTAAGTATTATAAGTATAGTATCTACTCTATAATGATTGTAACAGTAAGCAGGTTCTCATGTAAATTCACTCCAACAATAGTCAATTTGATCTTTTATTATGCGGCCCAAGCCAACTACAGTATAAAACGGTTTACATTACAAAGGAAGGAGAGTTAAAGGTAGATTCTTTAATTTGTATTCCCTATACAGATAGATATGCTTTGCTGGGAAGGGTTGGTGTAAGGCAGCGTGGTTTACCATGTATCCACTCTACCTGCTATTAATGCATTTGTCTGTAGGTGTAGGTGCCACGGTGTACATTCTGTGTAGTGCAGTGACTTCCTTGTTCTGGTCACTCAGTTTTTATTTTCATCCACGATTTTCATGGAACTGAGATATAACGCAAAATAATTAATGACAATAATATGGTAGTGGGTTGGGGATGTAGACCATATAGGCTTGCACTTATTCTTTGAAAGCGGAAACATCTTCTATGTGGATTGTAGCATAAAAGTGCTAGGTAGATCAAATGGATTAAAGGGATACTAAATCTAATGGCTCACTTTTAAATGCTTTAGGTACTACTACCCCGAGAAGAATTAATGTACAATCCTTTTTGTATGTCGTAAAGAACATCATATCAGATGGCCAAAACACAAGTTCAAGTACAACTCGCACGGTAATTATCGCACTACCATGTACATCGCAGCCATGAATATCTCAATTACATACAAGTATGTGTATCTATCTGTATTACAAAAGATTGCAAGAGATTGAATACAATGAGCATGCTGCGCTAGGAGAAACATTTAACTTTAAGGTAGAATTTCTGACTAACCAGAACTGCTAAATAAATATGTACATTTTCTTCTACTTATGATGGAGTCGACATGAAAGAGTTAATAAAGCATTACTAATCCGTATAATAATGAACTTGGATTAGCTTCATCGAATATCTACGATAGACATATCTCAATCAAGTACCACACGCATAAGTATATACAGATTCTATCGCCGACGTCAGGAGATGGAAGTAAATATAGTCCATCTCTCAGAGTTTCAATTGTCCAGTTAATTGTGTTGTTTCCCAAGATTGCAGTACATATTTTGTGGCATCACAATTTTTATTTTGGTATGTGGTTTTGTATCAAAAATTTCGGAGTATTTCAACGATCCATTGCCTGTTACATTGTTCCTCTCTAGTGGACTTTGAAAATAACCCGTAAAATATGGTTCTTCTGACTATAAGTGCATTCTTTTATAACTTAGTGTGTGCATTGCATAACTGTGAAGTGTCATTTCCGCCACCCCAATCTTCGATCGCGGATATTTACAATTACAACTCAAATTTTCAGAACAAGAGTGCAGACTACTCAACTTACGGGCTTTTCAACAGAAAAAAGAGACTACTCAGTGACAGTCTAAATGACACAGAAGTAAGTTTACATGATGAAGTTGTGGACCCTTATCCGGTAATATGGACACTCAATGGGGCCATTCAAGGATACTCCATGGGGACTGTTAAGGGAAGAAGAGTGTTTGCATTTCAAGGCACGGTGTAGTTTATGACCAAATAAATTATTTTTTTTGCTTTTGTGAAGGATTTTGTAATTAATCTCGTTTATTTCTCTCCTTCGGAAGGAATTCCATATGCCGAACCACCTGTGGGAGATCTACGGTTTAAGGTTATTACTATAATATCAATTGAAGATTTACAGGCAGTAAATGCATATTATATCCAATTGATATAATATTTTAGCCATTATGTCTGTATAGAAAATAATTAAAAGTTGCTATCTAGTATGGTAAGAGCATTTTGTATCTTCTGTATTCGCTATCATATACATTTTTGAAATATGAATTAAAGGCTCCTGTACCGAAGTTAAATTGGAAGGGAATTCTCAAAGCACAGAGTCCCGGTAGCAAATGCTTGCAAGGTCATCCTATTAACTTATTTCGCGTGGCAGGCTCAGAAAATTGTCTCACGTTGTCAATTTACGTGCCAATGGTAAGTAAGCCTTCGTTTTCTCAAACACTACATGTAATATTGTATTTCTATTGTATTTCATCAGATAGAGCAGACCTTAATTGCAACTACTAAGATAATAGTTTATCTATAACCACAACCACATAATTATGTCTTAAAAATCTATCTATCTGCTTGATGCGAATGCATGCACACTTTCCAATCAGTCCTTCATTGTTTCGATAGATTTTACATTGAAGATTAACGAAAAATTATCTACATTTCATTGTGTCTTGGTCAAATCAAATCTTGGAATAGTAGTTAAGTAGTACCTATTTCATACTCCAATGTACAAATAAACAGTGCACTCTGTTCTATATGGTAATTCGCTGCTGCAAAATATCTCATTTCCTCAATCATTGGAAATGACTACCGACAAAAATTGAATTAACTATAACATTTAATAGTTGCTTATTACTGTTACTCACTAGTCTCTTCAGCCGGTTTTCTTAGGAAGAGATGTTTGGAAATTGAAAACCAAATTTTCAAAAGATGCAAGTCCTTAGAAGCATTGGATTGAAACAGTAAGGTATGTTAGATGTATAGTAACAAGTAAGTCAAGGTCATAGGTAATCTAATTGCAGTATTTGTTACACTTTATTGTACACAATGTATAGTTTACTAGATTATATAGCTATAAAAAATAATATGTGCATATGTATGTAATAAAGTAGTACGCATGGTATAACTCGTGTGAGCTAATACATAATAAATGTGCACTGTTAATATAGGAAGACAAGTATATAGAAAAGTGTTTCAACTCCAGAGTGTATAGAGTCGGCATACTTATAAGTTATATCTTATAACAACAGATCAAGCATATAGATTTCTTTTCAGTTTTTTCGCAAAAAACATTTCGCATGCGAACTTCTAGACAAATCGATATTTCATTCCCATTGTTCATATGATAAACAACTTTTTAACTCATATTTTATTCCCTCGGAGTAAGATCTTTTAATATAAAAGTAGCATTATTGCAGATCCTCAAGAAAAACTCAAATGCAAACACAATTGGTCCGGTACCGGTTATAATCTGGATTCATGGAGGATCATATTTCTACGGCAGCAATTCAGAGTGGGCTAACTACGGATTACTAACTATATCACTTTTCTTTCTATAACCACAACTTATTTAAGTAATCATTAATTAAATGTATAGGTTAACTTAACAATATTTGTGTGTATGTAGATACGGTCCTGCGTATATGCTTGACCAGGATGTGATCTTAGTTTCTGTCAACTACAGGCTCGGAGCTCTTGGTGAGTGATATAGGAATTGCAAAGTAGCCAACACGCTGTAATTCTGTGTAGTTTTTTTGTCTATTTGTCAACAAATATGATTTGTTAACAATTTGAATGATTTTGCAGGATTTCTTAGTACTGGAGACTTAGATAGCCCTGGAAATTATGGCCTGAAAGACCAAGCCCTAGCAATGAAGTGGGTTCATGACAATATAGCTGAGTTTGGGGGAGACCCTAAATCTGTTTTACTGATGGGGCAAAGTATTGAATTCTTTTCTACTCAATTGACTAATAATAGAAAGGACAATAATATGATTTGCAAAATTGCAATTGTATAGGTGCTGGTGGTGTAAGTGCCAATTTACATGCAATATCTAAAAGAACGAGAGACTATTTTCAAAGGGGATTCTCCATTAGCGGCTCGGCATTTTGTCACTGGGGGGTAATAAGCCAACGAAGAGCAAATATGTGGACGTCAAGACTGGCCGAATATGTTAATTGTCCTTATGACAATAGCAAAGAATTAATGACTTGTCTTCGAAAGATTCCTTCAGCTAAACTCGTTGCAGCTCAGCTAAGAATCTTTGTAAGTGACTTTACTTTTTTGCAATCCTTTGCATCTGTCAGATGATCTGTCACTGTTGAGAATACTTCCGTTTCAATGATAAGTCAACACAAACGTGCAACAAATATTTAATTTAATACAGATATACTACTTATACACTATAGATAAATAGGTCAGCTGAGGTCTATTAAAAATAATAAATATTCAATATTATTTTTCAGGATTGGACTCCTATGCACCCCTTGATTGTATTTGCTCCCGTAGTTGAACCCGAGAGCCCCGATGCCTTTCTAACCCAGTCTCCGAAGGAGGCTTATGAAAAAGGTGACGTGGCCAAGTACCCCTGGATATTTTCTTTTACTTCCCAGGAAGGACATTTTGAGCTTTATGGTAATGAACAATGGAATAGTAAAAATACATAATGTTGTAGGTTAGTTTAATAATTATCTAAGAAGGTGACTTACTCCCGGGATCATACTCATACTTTAACCGCAATCAGGGATTCCATGTTAAACAATTGGTCTTGCTTGACATAAATATGGCTGATCCTTAAGTTGAATATTCTAACTCGGGTTTTGAATGATTGGTCTTAGATGTTGGGTTCCCGAGGTCATGAGTCTCGGGTGTCTATACGGTGAGGCATAAAGACAATATTCAAATACGTGTTCATTGTTTCGCATATGCATTAGTTTTGCAGGCTTTACTTCAGTTACTTCCTGTAAGAAGAAATCTTGAAGCATATGTGCCATACATACTTGATTACTATTACTTGTTGAAGGGTACCAACAAGACTGAAATGAATGAGCGAGTAATGCGATTCTATAAGACTGGAAAGAACTACGCATCATTGAATGCAATAAGTCAGGTAAATACAATTCAACAAAAATACTAGGATACTGTTTTGGATTTTTGTTACGTATAAATGGTATCTATTGTCTCCCCGCTACAACTAACCAATACTAGATGATATACAATATACAACCTAGTATAATCAGATCAAAGAGCACACATTCATCCATGTACATATTTTAAACCTTATAGCTGTTATTTTTCGGCCGTGGCATAGATTGTCCCCAAAAAAACTCGGAAAAAAATTCAAAATTATGCCCAATTTCTAACTTCGAACCCCAATCTTCAATTATTCTGGCCACAAAAGTATGAATAACCCGTTTTGGAGGTGGGCAACCTCATCTGTAACACCAACAGGGCCGAAACCAAAAAAACATTTCAAACAGTAGAATACTATGTAATTTTTTACAATCAAACTATAAGTCCCTGGCTGGTTACGGTCATGCTGCCGGAGTGGTTTTAGATGAGGAGACACTAGATTAAATAATATGTAGACTTGTTCTCGTATTATAATTGAAAATGTTATATTATTGCAAACAAACCCATAACTGAATATATGGTTCCGTACCGACCGATGCCAATCTACCAAATGGTTCATGAACATCCCTAACTTTTTCTGCTATTACAGATGTACAGTGATAGGTATTTTGTCGCTCCAGTGGAAAAGGCCATTAAAGCACATTCTAAAATTGCTCCTGTGTATGCATCTGTCTTTGATTTCAAAGGAAAATACAATATTGGCTCCATTTTTGGGGTTAACAAGCAAGATTGGGGTAAATTATATTAAATGATGATATCGTTAGACAAAGTGTGTTAAGGGATTAAAGTTTTGTGGGGACCTTTAGGAATTTCACATGGCGAAGACATGTTTTACTACTTCAATTCTTCATTATACTACCATGGTTTTTCGGAGAAGGATCGAGGATACCAACTTAGCGTTTTAATGACAAACTTCGTGTCAAATTTTGCTAGGACAGGGTAATGTTTCTATATATCTTTAGCTTTGTATCATTTCACTCGACTTACTAATGTCTTATGTTAACCCATTAGGGAGCCAAAGTATGTTTACAGAGATAACTCAAACTACACCGAAATGTCATCGCATCCACTGGAAATGAAACCGTGGGAAAAAATTGAGTCTTCAGAAGCCAAACTACAGTTACTACATATTGGTGAAGAAGTGAAAATGATCACAGATCCCTTTGATGATAGAGTTAAGTTTTGGGAGAACATGCATTTACTAGAAGACTGAATTCGTCTGCCTGAAGGGGCACTCTGCTTTAGAAAATTCTCATGACTCATTTGATCATAATACAGTGATAATGATAAATCATTTTAATACAATATGATATTTTCTGCTGATATTTCACCAAATAACGCCATATTAATAACACCAGTGTGTTTTCGGGATCAAAGGGATGGAATAATTTGTAATTTACAGTAAGTGAAGCAATAATGTTATTCCATCTCTATCTGAATGAAGTCAGTAAAGACTAGTACTACTATGTATGTAGATAGAGGTACTATAAAGTGACAGCACTCAGAAGACACACTTTTTATTTACTTTTGTATGTTGTTGTTATCCCGTGTTTGATTCGACACAAAATAAATGTTTATTTCCATTGAAGAACACAGTTTGTAAGGAGAAGGGTAGATCTCAACTCAGGACTATATAACGTTGTGTAGAGTGACTTTTCTTTGGAAAATTTTGTTATAAATACTGGAAAACTTTCTCGATTTCCATGATATTTATTTGGTTGGAAGTTGGAATCCTTTCTTCAAAAGGATAAAAAATAGGGGTTTGTCAAAATTTTATATTTTATGTCAAAGACAAAATGCAGGTTTGTAAAGAAAGCGTCACCCCCAGTTTTAACCTTCTTCATGGTAGCCGAACAACCCAGAATTCCATCAATATAAATAATTTTGAACCCGAGCAAGTTTTCCAGAATTCTTAAAAAAAGTTGCCAAAAAGCTATAATTTGATAGTTCTTGAGAGATTTACCCTTTACACTGCAAATTATTATACGAACGTTTTTATTAAAACCAGCTTAAACTTAAAAAGCATGACACATAAAATAAAATGAGACATTTCAACTTAATTATCAGAAACTAAAATGGAAAATTATGGAACAAGCCAATGTTTGTCAGAGAGACCTGTATACAAAATAGCATTCTAATATAAATAAATCTGATTTCATCGGAAATTCTAAGTCGGAAACAGAAGTTACCTCTATACGTAAATAAAAGTATAAAATAAATCTGTCAAATGCATGTATGTACGGAAATATTTACCTTCAGTAACGCGCAGAAATCTTCCAATATCTTCTCTTTCCACTCCATTTTGGAAAGTATTAAAGTCCATTAAAGGCTGGAACTGCCATACAATCATAAATAATGCACAGGAAAGACCAATGATTGCCCCATGAGTTTCACGATCAAAGTAGAAGAAACCAAGACCTTCCAAGAAATTAGTTCCATAATTATATTCTGTGTAATTTGTAAACAGACTCGCCATGAAAAACAGTTCTTCCTCCTTTTTCTTTCCTAGCATTGTAGATCTGCGAATTATCTCTAAGCCTGACTGAATTTCTTCCCCAAGTTCAATCGCATTCATTGAAACGGTGTGCAGGAACATAATGCTCACTACAAACAATGACATTCCAGGGATCCAGTCGTAAGGACGTATGAAATAGGCATTTGCTGCAGCGTCCTTTTGATCATGGCCTTGTTTCATAGATCGTAATGTAAGATATAATTCGCAGCAAACACTGATCGACTAGGGAACATGTTTAACAATAATTTTAGAAGAAACACTACATATAACCAAATAGTAACAATATTATGAACTTGTTAGGTATATAGGAATCTATTTTTCTCAAAAACTTGTTGAATTAGATGAAACTTTTGTATGCATAAAAACCGAAAATGGGGAAATGGGCTGTACTTGAAAGCAAAGAAATATTTCAATGATCCCCGCAAAGAGTTTATCCATATCCTCTTTTAATCTTAAAAGACTGAAATAGTCTTCATATAATATTCCATAAGTAGTCCGACCTTCTTTCGTTTGCTGAATATCGGCAGACTGTAAAGTTGCATTGTAGAGTCTTGCATTCCAAAGAGCAAATCCATTCTTAAGTAATTTACATTTGTGAACAAAAAACAGTAGAGGAGCTTTTGAGCTGACGAAAATCAAAATCGTAAACACAAGACCCACAAGACGAATAAATACTGGAATTATCGAATCTATGTGCACAGGTGTGATCCAATCGAATGGAAGAAAATTCCTCATCATGAGCATCCCTATGCATAGAGGTCCACCTATAAAATGTAATTAATTAAAGTAGTTAATCATGCTACTCTTCAGGAAAACAATTTAGTATAAATTGCATATAAACCA
>JABASH010006495.1:0-10550 GCA_019776445.1 Tomocerus maximus
CTTGACTTCTTCCACATACCTTTTGTATATACCTATAATTGCTTGTGTGTGTTTAGGTACTAAAAATTTATAATTTACGTACTGGCTATATGGATACTCCCAAGGTGGGTACCATGACGATGATTTTCTATGACATAGAAAATCATCGTCATGGTACCCACCTTGGGATACTCCAGAATTTATTAACTTTGATATTGGTGTCCACCTATACGAAATGCAATGTCAAACCCTACACTACTATAAATACTAGAGCTAGTATAAAGTTTGTGCTTTCCTTACAGCCAAGTCGAAGTTGTGCTGAGTCTTGTGCAGAGTAAAGGTTATTATGTGCGAAGCACTGGTGCATGCCCGCATCTTCTGGATGAACGGACCCAACCAACAAAGAATCTCGCGGAGAAATTACATACCTAGGAAAAAGAATTTGGTTTTGTGCGTCAGTAGAGAACAAAGCCATATCTAAACACACAGGAACAATACGACACAAAATAATTATGAAAAAACCTATCAACAAAGTTAACCATGGTACAATGTCAAAATCCAAAGTTTTAATTTTGTTTTATCAACAATGAACACTCATTTTAATGGAAAATGGTTTCATTCACTTCATGAGCATTAACTTTTTGATTAGCAAATGAAATGAATCTTACACGGGGAATTGTGAGTATACAAAAAACACGAACATACTGGACCTGTGTACAGTAACACACTAAATATTTTAATATCTCTACAATATTAAATAGACAGACAGCTAGATGATATCTGTAAGAGCAATTAATATTCGCTTGTCCGAAAATAAATTGATTTTGACATGACTGGTAAATAATTATTCAACAAACCTTGGTTCTAATCTCGAAACACTATTGCCGCCGTATTCATTGAGGGAAATCTTCTTCCCATCTTTATACCACTCAATAGAGTCGACAGGACTTCCAGAAACCAAACAACGAAAAGTGGCACCTCGCCCCACATCTACGACTTGGGTATTAGGGCTGACTTGAACTCTCAAAGGAACTGTAAAAAACAGACAGAAAATGCATTTGTTAGCGTTTCAATTTTATTAACGTGTCTTTACATCATTAAATGCTTTCGCCAATCTCGTACGAAACATAAACAAAGAACGTGGAGGAAAATAAATGCTAATTCTACTTTTCATGTTCTGTGCAAGATAATTGAGTTTTCTTGTTCAAATGGAAAAACTAACTATGAAATATGAATACAAAGAGACGAGTTCTTCGTTTCTAAAGGTACCTACTGTGCATACACAAAATACGTTAGACCTAGTTCCGTCTCACTGAATGATAGCAGAGCAAGAAGAAAAACTACGCCCTTGGGTATATTTTGCTTGCTTGCCGGAGGAATAAATTGATTTTTTCCCATTTCAAGCATAGCTACTGACATTTCTAATTTTTATCTCAGAATTCAGACCAAACCATGAGCATAGACAACTTATTTTTAGTATGCACATGGCCTGTATCTCTTGTTTTGTTCTTCTAGTTACCTGCTCGATGCATGACTGCTCTGAGAACCAAGTGCCCCAATTCAACGGAAATTGACGTGATGTTGCATACGACAGAGCTTTCTCTTTCTTTCATGTAACTACTTACATTCAAACAATCAATTTTCAATTTTCTTGGCCATTTTGAATGTATGTCTGTTTCAGTACGGCTTTTTTGCAATTGCCTTCAGATATCTTGTAATACATAATAAAATAAGTAGGAACTCTTATCCGTTCTTGTGCGAATATTTTATTTCGCCTCAAGTTCAATTTTGCTGCGAATATTGACAACTGAGTATCTGGTACTACTTATCAACATCCGTCCATTTACCAAGCAGTGTTTCCGAGTGCAAATTGGATGGTTTATATCCCAGAAAGTAAGAGCATCGGTGTAATTACTAGTTATAGGATTTGTAAACAGAATTGGCCGTGTCACATGGGAAAATGGAGTAAATATACTTAGCTAATGCACCTGAAAGTTGGTGAAATCACAGTACAGAGTATATTTTAGAGTCCAGAGAGCTGGAAATAAAAAACTGGAGTGAAGTAGAGTATTAAAGTAATCGCAAGATTCACAATGAAAGTGAAGTATTGTAGTAGAACTGAGAGAGAGTAGTAGCAGAAGAATGTTGAGTTACTAATAATAGTCTGGTGCATTTCGTAGGCCTGAGAAAAGAAGATAGAAAGACCAATAAATTATTCGTCTAGGACGAGAGAAGTTGAACTGTTTCTATACATGGTGGGTGTACTTATGTCCATATTACTAGAGAGAAAGTAGAGATTTTGGTAGGAAAGAATAAAGAAGAGAAAGAATGAATGCTTAGTGCTACATTATATTCTTTATCCTGTAGCTCAGTAGCTTACTTAACTGGGGACTGTCTGAATAGACGGGATGTGCTACTTGTCTGCTCATATTAGGTATATTATATTAGTTCATAGCATAACGATGAGAATGAGCATTAGAAAGAATAAAAGTAATATTGCAGACGTAAAGTACAGCAAGTACCTTTCGTCTATTACTTAATATAAAGGAAACTTGTTCGTTAGTATCATTATGGAGAAGGTACGTAAGTCTGCAGATAGTCGTAACCGTCATGCTACGTGTAATATAAAATGAAATGGATGAATGAGACTACACTTCCAGTTTTCCTCACTTCTCCTCACACACACTAACCTAACTAAACCCTAACCACACCATAACTCCTCCAAAGATATCCTATATACTTAGAGACTAATATCAAAAATACTATCAGACTTGTCTTACTCCTACCACTAAGGACGAAAGGAAAGACCGTTGTACAGAATAAAGGCTTAAGAATGCAGACACACACTACTCACCATAGACATTCAGTTTGATCCGGGCAGCTTCGTGTGAAATAGAGTTATTGACCCGGCAGACATAAGTTCCGGAGTCGTCAGCTCTGACTTGAGTCAGAAGAATAGGTCCCAAATGAGATGGATTCCGAGTTTTGCCCACCAACAAATCACTTAATATTCCATCCCGCTCTCGAAACCACCTTTATACAAAAGACACACAAACCAAAAGGAAAGCGATAAAACTCTTAATAGCACATTACAATACTTACTTAATACACTCATTCCCTCTATGTACTCTTGAATGGACAACTTTTCTGAGCACACAGCTAAACCACACTTCAAAACGTTAAAGAATGAGATACATACAATTATTATTCTACTGAAATAGCAGATAAAACTGTTTTGTTCATAACAGTCCAATATCTAAATTACAATTACCATCCTGTGTTGATGGGCAGACACATTTCCCCACTTTACACTAATGAAGAATTAAACCAAGTTTTAAACGTACATAAATTCTTCACTGTCAACATTTGCGTAGCTTTTCTCATAAGGTAATTGCATAACGAAAGCATGGGAGGGAGTAAATGTTATTTAACGTGGTATACTTAGGTTACAGTTACAGGAACACAATACTCTTAAAAATGGTTTCATTTATCTATCTATAATAAAATGGTCTGAATTAGTGCCAGTTTTATAAAATCTTGCACTTTCAATTATGTTCCACTACTACTTGGTAGATATGACAAACATCGGAAATACATGTTTGGAACTTTGGAAATACATGTTTGGAACTTTGGAAATAGACGCTTTACGATTACTCATACACACGGTAAGTCCAAAGGACATATTTACCTTTTAAATTAACAAATGCAAAATGTTGGTATTTTAGTACCATACTACCGGTATGTTCTCAAGTTATTCTGGATCTCTCAATTCTAAAAAATATCAGTTTATAAAATCATTTTGAATACACTTGACAAAATGCGATAATTTGCAAATCGACACAATCTGATCTAAATCTTCCAATCCTAAAAGCCCAAGCCGTGAAGTCGTTATTCCAAGTCGCATAATTACAGGCCACTACAGGAATATTTTCTGCAGTAGTTTCACCATTGGATTGAGGGCAAGCGTTTTTCAAAAAGTGTTCCTTTATGGCAATTCTTATGTGTGAACGTGGCCATTAAGTATGTAATTATGTATTACTAACTCCTTAACATGCAAAGTGAAGAAATGTATTGCATAATCCATAAGGTCGAATTTTTTACTAGCAATAACTGCTGCACAGTCCAATTATATGGGACTCTAATTATGAGTGTTACGAAAGTGCTGAATAGTAGAGGGGAAGTTAGCAAACTGTCACTACATAATAATATATCTGTGTATACTATATGGGTATTGTGTAGAAGGCTTTGTAAGTATCGATTAGTATTTAGGTAGCATTCTTCACAAGTACATTAGAAGGTGAGGTGTCCATATAATATATGTACATACATTATATAAAGATTATAATGTAGTTCTTGGCTGCCAGGAGGAAGGCTAAAGGGAAAGCTTAGTCGACAGCTAGCGAGGAGGAATACAAAGAGAGCTAATTTGAGTTTAAGTCAAGCAAGTCGTCTCAGTCGCGCTTTCTCAAACAAGGCAAAGGAGCCGCCAGACTGTTAGAACCGTCTTAAAGAAAGAAACAGAGGAAGGCGAGTGCAGAGCCAGGATATACAGAACAGAGAGTAAGAGAAACTGCAAAGGCAATCATATTTTTTTTGGCTAGTCCGTTTTGAATCATGACTTGAGGTATGTTCAGTTCAGTAGGTTTAGTTTCGTTTAGTAGGGTTTCGTTTCGTCTATCTGTAAGTCGAGTGAAGTTGCACTGGAATTAGGATAGCAAATATATTATACGTGAGATAAGTTTTGCATACAAATTAGTCATCTCTCCCTTCCTCTCCCGTCTCCCTTCAAGGCATGTTACGCAACGTCAACGTAACAACATTCTTCCTATACATCTATCCCGAGGTATTATTAGAGATGTGTTATGTAGTCCTAAATGTACGTCTGTCGTTTCCACAGCGGATTTTTGACTTTCGCCATTTATTTTCACTTTGTATGCAGGTATGTAGTATGCATAATGTGAATTTCCCTTTCTCTCCTCCAGGATAGATATACGGGGAAGAATGTAAAGGATGATGATCAGTCTTGTATAAAGGAAATGTATGTATCCAGTCAGTGAAGTAGATAGTGAACGTTAAAGGGAACTGAACTGAAGTGAAAAAGTAGAGCAGAATAGAATGGAAAAGCATCCAGCATTTTTTTTTGGAGGAATTTGAACATACAAATATTTCTATTGGCAACTTACGAGTAAATGGGAGGAGGAATTCCCTGAGCTAAGCAAGGCAGATATATATCTTCACCAGCTTTCACTTTAATCACTGTTTGTTTAGGAACGCTTAGATGAACTGGCTCCGTGCTTTCAGCATCTGAAAAAATAAGAAATATTATCTCATCAGAAAATACAGATACTAATGGAATGTCATATCTTAAATTAAATTAGACTTGTTACACTATTGCATTGTGACAGAGTCAAATCAGCCACTTCCTCCCTCTGAAATACTTTCTTCGGATATTTACAAATCTCCTACAGTGCCTATATAGTTACATTACCATTTCTTTATTCTGAGCAACTTATCTAAAAGGGAATTGAAGCCGTTTCGTCTCAGCTTAACTAAAGTTAAGTCAAGTGAAAAATAAAGGAATGAATGGGGAAGCAGAGGAAAGTAGAAAAACTCGACAGCTCGATTCGATCATTTGGAATAAAAGGGAAGAAGCAAAACAAAGTTTATCACATCAGTCTTCTAATCACTACCATGTGTAATGTCTTTCTTCTTCCGAGACTAGACAGTAATAGGCGAGGGCTAAATTTACTCTTGTAGCCTCTCTCGACAGTTAAGTTAGTTATCTCAACAGCTATCTCTCAGCAATCTTGAGGAAGGAGAAAATAAAAGAGGAAAACACTAATAAAGAAAGAAGGCGCGTGTCATATATATATTATTATAACTGCTCAAACAAAAGTGGATAAAAATATACAGTTAATACAGTCATAGAGATACTTACGGCCGTATTCTTTTCCCTTTTCATTGTCGCCCTTCTACATAATAGACGGACGAGATAATGGAAGGACGCATACCAATGCAGTTTCACACAACCACCCAGGGAAAGCTACAGTTAATAATTGTCTTAACATATCACCAACACAATTCTGCCGTGCCGTGCCCATACTTCACAGTCCCGACTCCTTTGTTCAAGTAGCTTGTTATACCTTAAGCTAACTATAAAGCTAAGTTACCGTCATTGGCTATAAATAAATAGATAGGATATATCATAACTTTCTCAAGTAGACTACATCATTGTCTTCGACTACAACTCCCCTTCCTTTCCTTCACAGTTAATCTTTCTCCCTTGTGTACCTCATCGCTATTGTCTGTTTACCAGAGTATCTCTACACCGCCTTTTCCGGTTCTATGGCTTCCCTTCATTATTTTCTTATCCTCACAACTATCCACATTACACTCGTATATACTTCTTCATTTCCGACTTAAATCTATAAATCTTTGCCAATTTACATTGAAAATTAATAAACATTGCTGCTATAAGATTTTTCTAGCTTTTCATATACAATTTTAACTTTCCAATTTCTCCCGTTCAAGTTCAAACTGAAATGAAAGTGTAATCATAGACTAGCATATTACTCTTATTATTATTTGTCAGCCGGATAAAATTGTGACATTATAACCATTTCCTAAAGAGGTAAATGACGAAGGAGATGAGACTTATATTTCCAGTAACCCAGTACATATAGATGTGTATTCTATATGATTTAGAAAAGGCAGAAATTGAATAACATATAGTGACCAAAATTATTGAGAAGAGCCTTCAGATAATGGTTAGTACTGAATGCGCTAGAATATGAAGTGGGGAGTAGAGAAAGGTAATGGATTTTAAGATCCTTCCCGAAATGTACTTAACACAAGCTCTTAAAATGTTCAAGTTTTACTTAAAGAGAAATGTAAGTATTGAGTTAAGACTGAACACTTCTGAATCCAGTAGTGAGCGCAGTGAGAGTTTTAGTGTTGGAGTTGTTCAAGCAGAACAAGTTTTTAATGCAATTTTTCACGGTCGACTTCCCTTTAGGGATTCAACTCAAGTTGTCTTATAATATTAACTTGTTATTAAAATAGCATAACACATCTAGTAATAGAACATTTGCAATGACTAATATTCTAATAAGTTAAACAGACATTATTTCACATGTGATATTTGATATATATAATTGTATCATCATGAATTATGAAGTCAGCATGTACTCCTAAGTACATCATCTTGACTTCTGCTTTCTTATACTTTTCCTATAGGCAGTTGAATATTAATATGCATTACTACTCAAAGAGATGAAGAAAGTTGTACTTTAAATGCAAAGACATAACTTTCTGTACAAGTACTACTTTAAGTCATTTAGGTTTTGATACTAGCATAGCTATCTCATTAACTCAACTTCCTCGTGCTCAACCCTCTTGAATCAGTGCATTGAATTGCTGCACATCTTACACCAAGTTATATAAATATATTAGTTACAGTTGGGAGAATATACGAATACCCTCTTCCACCTCGTCGCACGACTCTGCAACTTCGGGGACAAGTTACCCATACTTAATTTACCCATTTTCGTTGTTAATGTACATTTACCACTTTTATAAAACTATTAAATACTTTTATAAAATCATAACATTCAAGTCTTACTCTGCGATTGTGCTGCATTTCAAAACAGGAAGCTACTCATTATAGTCCACATCCGTATAATGATATTTAATTCACAAAAATATAATTTATTACATTGCTATTACAGATTTTTCTTCTCTGTATCAGGTTTTATTGTGTCCCAAATTAGTCTACAGTGAAAATGAATGTGGTGAATCTGTCGAAGGGTTGATCTGTCGTGTAATAATTTCGCTTTAAGTGGAAAACCAGTAAAGCGAAGCATACCTATATATATAAAACTCAGGAGTTGAAAGTAGAAGATGGAAAATAGGAGTAAAATTATGTATTAGAATAAAATGTCTAAGCTATCGTAACGCAAACGTTGGTAAAGTAAAAGTCAAGAGAGAAAATACACCTACAGTTACAATGTACAGTAAAACGATTCGGATCTCTGAGACGTGAAAATTTCATTAAAGCATTCAACTCACGTCTATTTCCTGTAGAACTCAAACGACTACTTACGACAACAGAGGCAGAAGAACTATCGAAAAGCAAGGCATGGTGAGGGGGAGACTAACTGTTAAAACTGCAGGATTCTTATTACAGACAATTTTAACCTTTGGTATATAGGGATATAATGGGCAAGGTAGAAGTGCAAACATATATATAACGGAGAGACACATTTTGACGGTATTTTTGTTGAGTTTTCTTGGGCTCTTGAATTTTCTTTCTTCCCACTGCATTTCTTAACAGAGACAAATACTGTGGTGAAAAAAATTGCACTATTACTTACTTTCATCTGAGTACACACGTAGAGTCGACTACACATAGTGCACACCTATCTACATATCTACGAACCACATAAAGTAATGTTATGACACACTCAGTATATCTGTCTTTCACTATTAGAGCCAAAATGGTAATAGAAAGTAAAGGGGAAATAGAAATAACTATATACGTAACACATCGCATGATAATAATACATTGACTTACTGTATGACATAGCTGTACTTACACTTTGCTACGGATGACAGAAAAAGAAAGATAAAAACGTGGACGAAAGTTGTTTAGTCTGAGACAGTAAAGCCCACTGTACTCAAGTTAGAAAACATACGGAAAGAACTCACTCAGTCACTAAACTAAACAGTTTTGTCAATTCTTGCTACTTGACTGGAGTAACTTTAACTTTAGATTTCAGTTGGACGGAGGGGGGAGTGGAAGTTTCCAAAGACAAGACAAGTCAACCCAAAACAACGCATTTCTAGGAACAATAAGTTCAACTCAAAGTTTGAGCAATGAAGAAAAAGTCTATTTTTGTCTCTCTTTGTCGAACTGACTCAACTCATGGCATACACTAGTTACATATTCTGTCCTTTCTCCAGAATTCCTCTTTAGTTTATTTATTCTCATCCCCTTGCTGTTTTATGCCCCTGTGCTATCTACCTATCTATTTATTTATATAGTCCTGTCCTCATGTCCCACAATGTCACGCAAAACATTTCCGTTCTTCTTCTTCACGGTTCATTTACATGAGTGACTCCCGTCACTTTCTCTTCACTCAAGGGCACGATTCTTTTTCACGCTACGGGGGACTCCCACATGCTTTATTGCCATTTTACATCCTTCCTTGGAATTACTTCTGTTAACCGAGTACGATCACGTTTTTCAGCTTTAGACTTTTCCTATCTTACTACATTACATTACTATACCAATGTCCTTTCCGTTGTGAACCTTTCCTAATTAAGCTGCGTCTTTACTTTGCTTTTATTTCACATAAGTAGCAACTCAAGACAGAAACATTAAACGACGAATTTTCCTGATCATTGAACTCCATACGACTTTTCAACCTCGGACACGTGTGTGCACAATTCTTATTTTTAATAGCATTAGTATTCCCAGAGAAGACTTAGATCAGAGAAAGCCGACATAAAATCTATCGTAACAATGTCAGCATTTAAGTTACTATCTTGAATTCCCGAATTAAAAAATTACATTCTGCACATTATCTCTAATGTTGAAAACTTTAAAATACTAGCTGACCCAAGAAAATAAAATGACTCTAGAGACGTTCTCAAAAGTTATTTTATAGGAAATAGCTGCTGTCATTCTAAACAATACATACAATCATCATCACCATTTCTATTGAATGAAAGAAAAGGAACGCAGTGGGTTGTGTTGTCAATCTTTTAGTGTATACTCTCTTCTTGCGTAACGATTTAATCAATAGAAGTTACCCGATACAATACAAAATAAGGTCCATCTGATATAAAAGAAATAAAATGGATCCTCTACTTTGGTTTCATATGCGGAGAGAAAATAAAGGGTAATATGATACTTGATACTAACTGATAGGGCGGAATAGCAAGAGACGAAAACCTTTCTTGAGGATAAGAGAATATAGAGACGCAATAATAGAATAATATGTTCCCAGAAAAGTATGAAGATAGGAGGATAGTGTATACTAACAGTAAGGTATTACCGTAAAAGTTATTAGTGAAAAAACAGAAAAGCAATGCCCAGAAGAGACGACTGTGAGAAGAAAAAAACCGGAGATTAGTCTAGATAGGAGAAGAACACATTTGAGTTGCCTTGTGTAAGCAGATACGTATCTGGAAAACCGCCACACTAATATGTAACGAATACCGTGCGTAAGTAAAAGCAATGCAATTGTGTAGGAAAGGGGAAATCTCCGAGCAGAAGCGCTAAGCTTTTCTATCTCCATATGACAGACGACTAACTAACTAACAACGTAACAACTGATGGTCAGATAGCCGGTGGAAGTCCAGTTGAAATAAATTGAGACTCCAGACGTCTCTCATTACAAGAAGGAGAGAAGCCACAAAAGAAATTATAAGCTTTTCCGATAGATTAAGAATATACTTATTTTATATCTCTCTTATAGGTTTGCTGTTGATATTTTTATTCCTATTATTATTTTCTGATCCGCCTCAACTAGATTCTACCCTAATACCTCCCGGGTAGAAAACCTCCC
>JABASH010006496.1:0-10549 GCA_019776445.1 Tomocerus maximus
AACTTCCATGGACCTTGTGGCTTGAGTGGCATTTCCCTTAGCGACCTAACTGTTTCCCGTGAACGGGCTCTCCAGCCAGACCCCAGACTTTGCTCTTGCAACTTTGGCTTTGTGCCTACTGATTGACACTGAATTGAATCCCAAGTAATATAATGTAATGATATAAATTACAATAATGTATCACTGTCAATATTAATTATTGTATAACGGCCATTAATAGCAATTCCTATGTTAATATATCCTATAAAATGATAACTAAGAAAATATCTTCAGGATGAGACTTTGATACATTGTAAGATGACCGTAATACACTCGTTAACCGAATGGTATACTAAATTGTGTACTTCTATTTCTGAGATGTCCAGTAATAGAAAATTGAAACTACAGATTGCTTTACAATACCAAAGCGACTACCGACAATTAACAATATTTACAATCGGTTCAGTCAGTGGTCTGTTTATATTTTGACACGACAATATTTTGCAATAGAATAATAGTATAATAATAGTATAATAATAGTAATAATAGTATAATAATATAATAGTCCCCCCCTGTGGAAATCAGCAAGTAATATTTTTACATCAACTTTGAAAAGGCCGAAGTGATATTGTTTGGTTGGTGAGTATGTAGAGGATTGACAGTAGAAGTCAAATTTTTACTCGGTTTAATGCTTGAATTCACCATAGGAGTTCAATTCGGAGTCGGTGCAGTCAACCGAGCATTAGTCAGTCACGTTTACTTTTCGTATGGATTTGGAAGCAGTGAAGTAGAGAGGGAAATTTTTAAGTTTGTCGCGCAATAATCAAGGAGAGACTGGCTTTAATCTGCTAAGTCGGCTTAAACGTGAGACCTAGATAAGTTTAAGCCTAAGAAGATTCTGGATGGCATCTTAGACTTTCGCTCAAGTCGCCTTTAGGGGGACTTCATTTGAGTCTACTTTAGTACAAAGATCGAGGATCTTGCCACTGAAGAATGATCCATTGACAGAATAAACGATGAGTATTTACAAAAATTTAAATTCCATTAGCTTCTGTTATCTCTTCCTTTTGATTTCGGCAATATAGTGACATTCCCATTCAGTGTATCCCTTAAAGGCAGCATGATTTGTAACATAACGGGTGTTCACCATACGTGTCTTCTAGGCTTATTGAATATGAAATCACCTGGAGAGAAAACTAAAAAACTGAAACCGGAGCAAAAAAACTAAAATCATCACTTTCACCAGTTTGTAATGGCTTTCCACACTGAAAGGCCAAAATGAAGTATTCCTTCGCCTTTCTTGAATGTCATCTTAAGTATGAGAGTTCCCATTCCTATGCTGCAAAGCGATTAAATACAGTGTACATAAATGAAATTTATCTTACACACTTGTGTGGATACATACATATATAGATTTTATTGCTTGTAAGGTAGTAAGTAGTATGGATCTTCTAAAGCAAGTATAATTTTAAATGCCCCTTGTTTTAGATAATTTCTGTTATGCAATTATTATTTCATTGTATTACAATTTTACACTGACAATTTCTTACGTAATATCATGAAACACGAGCTTTCGACTTTTGATTCCCTATCATGTTAAAAGTATATACTGCGAGTACAGCAGCAGCCGTATTGTATTGTCGAGAAAGTTATTAAATTTTTAGGAAAAGGGACATTTGTAATCATACTGAAATTGTTGACTGTTGACTCATGATAACAAATTGACCCTTCCCTACATTTACTTTTTAAGTGACATGGAGAATAGAGTTAACGTTATAAGAGAGACAAAATGACAAAGATACATGTATTATAAATGAAATATACCTAAATAGTAGTTTATAGTAGAGTGATAATGATTAAAATGATTTCAAGGTTACAGATCATGATGTACAAATAAAGATAACAACAGAAAAATGTCCCATATGATCTTCACTAGTGTTCATAAGCTCTAAGGAATAGGGACCGCTTATTAAGATATGATTGAAGATATTAAACAGCATCAGCGAATCCCACTCGATTGTTACCCAAATCGAACTCTGTGTAGAATTTGCCAATAAACACATCTCCAAGTATCCAAATAGGTCCATGAGGAGCAGGTACATCTAATCCAATAAATCCAGACAGACAAATTGTTTGTCCAAATTGACTGACACGGAGTACGTAGTCTTTTCCGTCTAAAACGAACTCTCGGCCCCCGAGTGTGAATTTCAAAATTGGAAGATTAGGAATGTTAGCACAATCGATTCTATATTCTCCAGCAACAAGAGGTGTAGCTCCGATTTCGGTGTTTAATCTCTTTATTTCTTCAGTGGGTCCAGCGAGGAGAGATGTACCGGTATCTGAAATAATACACATGTAAATATAGACTTTAAAAACACCCAATAATACGCTATATCATATTTTAAGGCTTTGAAATAATTTTCCTTTGTTATTCCATTCCTCAAATAATTCTTACCAGCAATGACCTGACACCCATTTTGACAATATTGGCCTCCATTGTCACCAACTTGCAACTTGTCCATTTTGAATTGCCAATAACCCTTTCTGTCTACATCAAGGTAAGTAAAATTTCCCTTGTAGTATTTGGGATCAGATCCGCCCAAAATCAATTCTCCGCCAAGAGGAGCTGCTGGGTCTCGATTTAAGTAGAAAGAGAAAACAGGATTTGAAATCGCTCCTTGCTTCACCATGTTGTTGAAAACGGGGGGAACACCGTCGACAGAAATGGTGTCATACGCCATTCCCAAAATCCCATCGAATTTGGCAGCCACAAATGTGAGCCCAGGTTCATTAATAGCTTCAGCAAAAACTTGGTCTTTTACTTGAATTCCTCCGAACGACACAACATCCTGAGACAAAATTCCAGATAAAGATCCCGATCCATAGTGAATTTCAAAAGCTGTCCCATTGGCTTTGTAAGTACTTGATTTCTTGCTATCATATTTGTTATGAACTAAACAGGCGATATTTGTCCATCCACACTTCTTTGAAGGCACCCACAGATTGGAGCTACCAGTGTCAAAAACTACTCGAAAATTCTGTGGAGGGGTACCAATGGTTATGGGCCCATAGTATTGCGCATCTAGGGAATTTTTCAAGAAACAAATCTTATCAGATCATAAATATTTCAATTCTAAATCTCAAAAAACTTTTTATGATTTAATAAATGGGAAAATAATGGATTTTATTATCAGTCATATTTACCTAAGTAGTTAGAGAGGGGTTCAGGAGTTGGTCCTCCCAATTGTGTCCATCTGTGATGAACGAGTTCAATATCAGTCCCAACTTCTTGTAGAGATCGTCTCACACTTTGGATTTTAGTCAAAGGAACCCTGATTAATTTCGGTTCTGCAGCCAATGCTACAGTTGCGAAAAGGAGAACAATGGCTCCTTGAAGATTCATTTTTGAGAATCGGGTATCAATAATGCCACAATTTCGTCCTTCTTTCTCAATGCTCCGCAATGTTCAACTGTAACATAATGAGATTATAAAAGACTGTTAATATAGCAAGTAATGTGTACCTACTGTAGTCATACACAGTGATTTAAAGTAGCATGAGTATGAATCATAACAGTCATGCCACAAAAGACGCGTAATAAGAGAACAACAACATAACATTAGCAATAGTGAATAGTCTGAGAATGACCTATGATCCCTATGATGCATGAAAACGAATTTTAATGAATTGCTTGTAAACTACAACTTTTTACATGCCCATAGTTACAGTTTGATAGCTTTACATCACAATCATGCTATGGCTATGCCTTGGCCTATGCCGATATCATACAACGCTACCACTTTCTGATAATAGTATTATTAGAGATGGTTTATTGTGCAGTAAACTGCTGCCTGTATATTATAGCCCACAACACCACAGATCCCCAATACATCATGATCATCAATACAGATCACCCTGTATTGATGATTACATATTATAGTAATATCATTTCCAATAGCAAAATAATTCTGTATACAGCAAAGTTAACATTTAGTCAAACCAGCCCCAGTTAAACCGAAGCTACTTATTTGAGATATTCTGTTCAATCGTGTTTTACTTATGCCATACGATGATGAAGAAGCAGCAATTCCCCTATTAAAGTAAATGATGTACATAAAGATAATACCAGATGTTATGTAATATACATTAGCGTTTATTTACCATTATGTAAAAATGTAAATCATGAAGTCTCTTATAGACTCGTCGCGTCGTAGTGGTTAATACAACAGTGTGCATTTAACATCACTAAATATACATTCTAGACTAGACTGTGTAATATGTAACTACGTTTCATTTTTGGCTACTACATGGACTCATGACACCTCCCTGTTTACCATCCTCCTACTAATAATAATTGTACATGTAGGGAGGTACACTACGCAGGACGGTATGAATTTATTTTATATACTCTATATAATATGCTATACACTTAGACAAAAGTTACTTCCGTGCAAGTCAGTTAAAGATGCATGGTGTATTGAATATAGGTATGTAAAGAATATAAAGTATATTATTATGATCACCTCTCTCTTTAATATTAGTTAGTGGTTAGTACTAGTAATCGGTTTTGAGGACACGAAACTAATATTATGATTGTGGTTGAAAGATATGGTGCTACTAATTCCCAGTACAAAGCATAGGCAAATGCAGTACATGTTATGTGCAGTAACTTAATGCGAAAGTATAAATGATGCTCCGGGTAGTGAGTGACCGATAACTCTAGTACATAATTTAATTTAACGCTTAAAAGGTTTCATCTCTGCTAGAGTGTATCGACCAGTGTCTGCTATAGGAAAGATAAGATAGTAAACATAGTTGTCAATTGCCATACAAGACATGACTGATATGTATACCATAAGAATGGTATAATGAAGGACTAACGTAAATACACAAAATATAAACACACTCCAACATAACAAGCATAAAATATTATCAGTATCAGTAGGTTTAAGTACATTATTAGTTTACATTATATGCATACAAAAAACATTATAGTAAGAATTCACACAGAAAAAATTGCTAAATCATCTATCTACCTAGAGTAAATCTACTGTACCTACTTACAATGATTAATTTCGTTTAGAAACAGCGGTATGTTACAGTTTTTAACGAATTATGAATTAGGAGCAAATTCTCAAACTTGTAAGTAAATTAAAAATAGATTCGCTTGGACATTGGACAAATTAAGAATCCAAGTTGGGAATAAGTTTGTTAGAAAATTGAAAATTGCAGATTCTAATTTTCAAACAGAGACGTAAATGACATTAATCAAAAGAAGTGGAAATAAAAAGTATTCTAAACTCTTACCTTTGCAATGTCAAAACTTCTTGTCAGTACAGTGATGGGACGAATGCCGAATCTTAGATCGGCAAAGTCAAAACAGAGTTTTTGCAAATCACTTCTGTCAGCTAGTAACCTATCCAAGTTGAGTATATCAAGGTTGAGCGTAAGCTGCTTTCATCCAGCACAACAGAAAACAGATGTCCTCGATGTGAAAATCAACTATGAGCTACTTGGGAAAGGACCACATCCAGTTGTATGTCTCCCCGGAGCTTTGGGTTTGTTGTTGTCTTTCTTACATGATTACCTTTTTCATGAACTTCACATTTTATGTGATCATATACTGTACAGTAGTTTTCTACAGTAAAGAACGCAAAAACTTAGTGTTCATATTTACTAAAATGAGTTTCATTTTCTGAAGGAAGCATTGATACAGATTTTGGCCCGATTCTGAAAAAATTTTCTTTGGATAAATTCACTGTGGTAGCATGGGATCCACCAGGCAAGTGAACATTATCAATGTCTCAGTTCTAACAATTACTAATATAGAGCAATCTTTTAATTTAATTTACTAAATCAAAGGGTTCGGTAAGAGCCGTCCTCCAGATCGAGATTTTTCTGGGGGAATGAGAAATATGTTATTCCGAGATGTAAAATACATAGATGCTCTCATGAAGGTACCTAATATCCTCAATCTAATTGGCTTCTCTTGTAATGTAAATAATCTGCGTTTCTCTTAATTACTATATCTTGCTAAATGGTGATTTCCTTTATTCGCAAGCAATGGTGCATCGTACTGTGAGGTTTTCGATAGAGATGAGTATATAATATTATAGCCTCCTTTTACTCACAACGTATCATTATAACTTATAACATTCTTGCATATATATAATTTGATTTAGAAATTAGGATTTCCAAAATATTCCATACTTGGATGGAGTGATGGTGCAATCAGCGCATTGCAGTTGGCTGCAAGTATTCCATCATCACTTAAAAAATTGGTTATTTGGGGCGGATTTGCACATATTATGAAAGAAGAGTTTGAAACAATATATCCAGGTAAACATCTCCACTATGTATGACCTTTTTTACTAATTGTTATATTATGTAAATTGTAAAAAAAGCTTCTTTTCTTACAGTTGTTAAAGATATTAACAATTGGTCTGCGACAGTAAGGGATGCAATGGTGTCAATGTATGGGCAAGATGGTTTTCAAAGATATTGGGAATATGGGCGAGATGGTTTTCAAAGATATTGGGATGAAATATTGGAAGCAACTAAGCTTAGCTACATCAATCAGTGGGATGTGTGTGAAGAAGATCTTCCAAAAATTGCTTGCCCTACTTTAGTTTTCCAAGGATTAAAAGATAAAGTTATTAGCCCTGATCATGCGGAAAATATCCATAAGAAAATTAAGCATTCTGAGTACGTACCTACTCGTTTCGTTTTCTACAGTAAGACCGCAGCCTGAGGTCAGTATTTTTGGATGAACTATATAATTGTTTATGAATTTCAGGTTTTACGTCATGAAGAACGGTAAGCACAATTTACATCTACAGTATACGGAAGAGTTTCTGAATGTTACTGAAAAATTTCTGCTCAAATAAACATTTTCTCCCTGAACCTATCTCGAAGAAGTTATCAAATCATATCCTTCTTAAAGAAGTACGTATACTATTATATTTATTCTTTTCCTCAATATATAAAGGAGAGTCAGTATTTGCAAAGAATATCTTCATCTCTTCATAGGTATGGAATAAAATCAACAGTTAAATATATGTAAAAATTGAATCATGTATGTACACTAAGGACAATTTTTAAGATACATCGGTTTTATTACCCCACCCGGCAGGAAATCTCCCGTGCTCGACACAATTGCTACATTATTTATACACACACGATATAATATAACATTTAGTAGTATGAATCACACTATGTATGCTCAACTAAACCAACGGTTAATAGTAGTTTCTCTTTTCGTATGACAACTCTTTTTGAGACTTTCACCGACCTTTCACCGGTACTTTCACCCTTTTAACCATAGTAAATGCATTTTTGGTTTTGTGAAAGTTGGGAATATGTTCATGTTCATACAAAGTTGTCATTAGAGAACAGTAAGGTTGGTTGAGACAGACTGTATAAACTATGACACAATATACAATTCGAAGGTACAGCATTTTGTAACGATTGGGAAATCTTGTATTGCAAATATCTCTTAATAGGTGCTCTTTCTATTCCATATCAAATCTATGTAGGTAGGTAGTATAGATAGTATAATATATATTAGTGTACAATTTGTATGGACATGTCAGTTATGTCGTTATCTCCGTACTTCTAATTGTATCTGCAGAGTCAGCACTATGCACTACGTATTCAGTAATAAATGCTACAGGTAGACTAATTTACTGTATTAATATAATATTATGTTATCCATTTTACCTCATAAATTATAAATATTAGAAACATCATGTCCTCATATGTCATGACTATTATATATGTATACTATTTCTGCAAAACATCAAAAACTACAATAAGGTAAGCCTATCGCAAAATCATTTGGTTAGTATTTAGTTTAGGCCTAATTCACGACAATAAATAAAATCCTGATCGGTAATCCCTTTAATTTGTTCTTCATTCCTCGCCACCAACCGCTTCTCCCCACCAACTTCGTATATCGCCCAATCTTCTTCCGTAGAATCCCTGAGTATGAGAGTCGACACTTTTCTTGTGACCAAATGGATTTCTACTGGTAGATCCTCTTGTATTTCCCACGTTCGAAGGAGGTTCTTGGGGTGCACCACCAGACACCGATCCTCCAGACCCAAGACCACTGCCTCCTCCACTCCCGCCATTTGTAGGACCAAGTTGTTGTTCGTCCCAAGGGCCTTCTCCAGATCCCGATTGTCCACCAGCCGTGTCTTTAGCTACTAAAAAGGACAATCGCTTCGTGTCGCTGCCTGAAGATACAGAATCTGATCGGGAAGATGAAGATACATTAGTCACGGAGGGTTCGCTCATATCAAGAGATCTTCCCAGTTTGTATTTCATCGCTGACTTCGGCTCTCCCAACGACCCCGTTGTGGAGCTAATGGATGGTTGCACGGTAAATGGAGCGTGGGCAGTTGTCCCCATCGGATGAGCTTCTGGGGCAGACGCTGGAGAAGTAACTGAAGAACTGGATTGTGCTCCTGCGGGACCGTGACTCCCGAAAGTCGGTGTGGCCAAGTTGGACATTGTTGGCGAAACTCCAGCAGAAGCCAAAAGCCCAACGCTGAGACTTAATGGCTGTTGATCTGTTATTGGTCCTGCAGAAGGTCCTGGACTTGATGGCTCGATAACTGGAAGCTCTTGAGAACGAAGTCCAGATAATAAACTTGACTGCAGTTTCTGTATTTAATACGATGGCTAAGTTTGTTACACAGGACTTTGCAGTTTGATTTCAGAACTAGATTTAAAATCATCTTACCTGTTGACTGTTGTTCGCCCGTATTCTTTTTAAGCATCCTTCCAACCATGACCTGATTGTCTGTTTGGCAACTTCCTCCTCAATAATGTACTCTAACTCTTCCCTGGCCAGTAATTCTTCCAACTGCAAAGCCTTCCGAATATCCACCGATCTGTAGGAGAGCATATTGAGAACATCGTGAAACGTGACATCTTCCCCATTGTGAAGTCGTTCTAACTCATAGCACATGTGCTTGAAAAGAAGTCGATCTTTCTGAGGATCCACTTCAAGACGACCGCGTAGCAAACGTAAGATAAATTTGACCTAGAAATACAAGATTAGCATTTGAGTAGAATCGTCAATGGAGTGGAAGGACAAAGCAGCTGTTTTACGCGTTCGGTGTTGTCATGCTATTTTTGAAGGGAAATAGTCATGAACATCGAGATTCCTCCATTAAATGTACTTAACTACCCTGCGAACCGGAATTAGACCTCTTTGGTGAATATCAACGATATTCCATGTATTTTGGAAATTACGAATATCTGCATAACTGAGAAGGGCATCTTCTTCATTAGAGTAGAATAAGGTAAAATTCTCCATGATTATAGCTGAAAATAATCGTCACCATAAAAAGTTCAGAATATTTCTAACATTTCAGGTAGGTACTTATAGTTTACCTGTAATAGCTATAATGACTTATGAGTAAAACTTTCTATCTTACCCACAAGTAGATTTAGAACAATATACGTAATAATAACATAGAACGAGCAAAAGTAGCTCAAAGCAGCAGTTGAGTTCCCGCAATCAGTTTCCCAAAAATTCTTTCCAGGTGTACAGTAAGGTGGCTGTTAATAAAAAATGAGTTCGTAAATAGGTCTTATTCTCTTTGGAATTCTATGCATTTAAAACATTTCTTGCTAATTACCTGCACCATGCAATCATGCATAATTTTATTCCAGTCCTCTCCAGTTACAATTCGGAATAGCATTGCAACACCTTTAGTGGCTGTTCTGAAATTGGCATGTCGGCTCACTCCCTCTCCGTATTTTACAGTACCAAATAAAATCACACCAGCGAATCCGTAGAAAACAATTAAAAGAAACATTCCCATAATAATGAAAAAACTTTTGTAGACGGAAACCACCACAGTTAGCATTAACATCTTTAAAGTTGCATGTTTCCCAGTAATTGTGAAGAAACGCAAAATGATAACGGAATAGCCGAAAGTTAATGACATGTCTGCAAATGCCTAAAAAGTACAAAATAAATAAGTTTTCAATGGGGAAAGAAATATCTGTTTAAACATTTTTGCGGAAAATAAGTCACCTTATTTCCCCGTAAAAGATACCATACTGCTATCCAGCATACTCCCATAACACTAACAAATAGATCATATCGATTCCTTCTTGATTGCCAATATCCTCTCAGTGTAAATGCAATTACTTTCATCAGAACCTCTACGACGAAAATACACGTGAGGCATGTTGATATGGAAGACAGAGTCGTTGTCGCATGACCCTCCTTCTCCCACTGAAAACAACAATGAAAGATTCACAGTTAAGTTTATTCATCGTTATTGTATATACGATTTTGGAAAAAATTAGAAATTGTTAGCACTAGCACTGATCATTAACGCTATTTTGCTATTGATCCATTCACTCTAAAGTGGCCTTAACGAATGTAATGTATACAAAAGTTAGATTCTTGAGATAGATTCCTTATACTTAAATACATCTATGTACAAGGCAATAGTTTACATTACAAGCCTTGCGCGTATGTGTATTCACATGCATTCGACATTGATGGCATGGTACATCATTTAATCGTGTGATATCGTAACTGCATC
>JABASH010006497.1:0-10548 GCA_019776445.1 Tomocerus maximus
GTCGGTATACACGTACTAGTAAGTTTGTACATCAATTTTATTTTAAAATTCCATGGAAGGCTCCACAAGCGTGTTCATGGTCATGTAAACCACTTTTCTGACAGATATTGAGGTGTACAATTTGATAAAAATGCAACGATTCCTCTAGAACCTTATTTTATATTATATTTACTGTCAGAAATGTCACTTTTCAAAATTTTTGCGTTTACAATGTAATTAATAATTACTTTGTATCAAATTACATGTTTAAGAATATTTTTATCAAATTGTACACCTCAGTCAGAAAAGTGGTTTACATGACCATAAAAACCTTTATGAAGAATTTAATGAAATTTCAAAATAAAATTGATGTACAAACTTACTAGTACTTGTATAAACTGACTGTACTGCACTGTACTGTACTGTACTGCAACACAAGCTGCTGTATAAGCTGACTGTGCAAACTGACTGTAACATCTATAATCCATGACCCTTATAATCCGCAATCCATATACATTTACAACATGTGTTTTTGCAGTCAAATCAAGTTTAAGAAGTACTAATTGCGTCAGATATAATCTCCATAATTTTTATGCCCAGAAGCAACCTGTACATTTTAGTAATTTGTGTTAAGTGACAGTTCAGGTGTAACGGTGTAAGTAGTAAGTATGGATTAGTACAGGTTTGTCATTTAACAGATATTTAATCACTCTGTACTCTGTACTATTAGCCCTACTATACAAATAGATGTTAAGCTACTAAAGTACTAAAAAATAAGTCGTATTTACTATTTGTTGGCAGATGCAGAGTATTAAAAACGACAGAGCATGGAGAGAATAACGTACTACATGTAAAAAAGCACTTTCTGTTTTCTATTAGCACGAATGGTACAGCGAAACTCTCTCAACACTCTCATGGCTTCACTTCTAAGTTCAATTCAAGGCTAGATTACTTCGTTCTTGGCGTTTTTAGTACAGGTGAAAGTTTCTCTTTTACCTGGAGGAAATGTTGCGATTAGCATTGTTAACATTTAAGTAATTGGTTAATTAGTGAAATTGTTTTGGACTTAAAAGTACCAATACATTCATCCCGATTTTAATTTAAATTCGAAATCAAGGACGATATTTTCAATCCTCTCATAAGGTTTACAACTTCATATAATACCTTGGAGAGCTATGGTTTCTAAAATCTCAGCTTTTTAGAAACTTTGGGATTGTCAGAAAACTTTCTATACAACTACACTGGATACTAACTTGTAAATTGGCTTAATCGTTATTAGCAATGAACATCGTATGGTACATTGCCTAATGAATCAGCACAACTATCTTATACCTGATGTCTCGATGTATGTGATACAGATATAATATAAAAGTTGATTTGGTATGGTAAGATATATTCCATTTGTAAATATGTAGAGTATTATATAGCGCTTGCTGATATGCCTTGGAATGAACGTTTGGGTTTCTGCTAATTACCTAAAGAATAATCCTCCACATCCCAACCCACGCTTCTTCTTCTGTAATTAATTCTTAAGTATAACAGCTTATAATAACACTAATTTCCAGTTGAAGTGCCGTGGCTAAGTACCCTAATCAAAAAGGAATGTTTAGCATTAATTATTTACAGACAGTTAAAGAAATGAGTGGGTGGAGGTAGTAGGAAGGATCTTAGAAGTCTAAGGGGTAGGAATTGATGTGTCTATGTGTAGCTATAAATAAGAATTGAGTTTGTAAGTATGTATGTACATATTTATTGTCTCTGTTTCGAAATTGAATTCTTTATGTATTGTGTCTGTATGTCATTTTGTATAAATGCATTTGTCTGATGTCTTTTTTTGTCAGTGATTGTCCTTAAGTGTTGTCCTGTCTTATTGTGTCCGCAGACTGTAGTAATGAGCCTGGCAGTGGTGGCAGGGTACACTCTAGCATGGCTCCCTATCAATCTCTTCCTCTTGCTCTCCGATCTCGGTGTTGAAGTCCCGTACGTTGCATATGTGTTTTTTGCGATTCATTGGATCGCAATGGCCCACACGACCTACAATCCTCTTGTTTACTGCTGGATGAACGCCAGATTCCGATCCGCCTTTAAAGCAGTATTTTCAAAAGTCAATTGTGGCTGCGGCTGTCCCATTTCTTTCTCAACTTCCTCCAGACGTTTCTACCACAATACGACCACAGTGGCCCTTCTCAAAAAGAATAAAAACCGAAAGCTCAAAAATAGAAGTCACAGAAGGGGCTCTGGAGGGGCTAAAAATAATAGAAATCAAAATGCCGAATGCGAAACACTCGGCTCAAGATCCAGTGGCTACAGTCAAAACAATGGTTCGATCACGGGGAGTTACAACACGACGAGGTTAATTGTCAGCGTCCCAAATCACCACCGTTCGTCATACGAAACTCAAAAACTCAATACGGATTTGGAAGCGCCAATTTGGACGTAATTGAATGTTTATGTTTCGCATGAAAGTAGCTCTACTGTCATGAACGGATGGATTGTAAAATGCTTTCTGTTTCTTTTAAGACTGCTTTGTATTTTCTTATTTAAAATTTATTGATGTTATATTCCGAATTTACGCAAGTAGAACTATCAAATTTTACTCCTTTTTTATACAATTTCTCCAGGGAGAGAGCACTTCAAAAAAATTTACTACCTACTACTTATAAGTACCTATATTTAGTCATATCGCACGAACAGCTTCAATTTTCTCACGAGCTAAGAAAGCATTTTATGGCATATAAATAAATTCGCTCTCAACACCATGGATTTTAGAATGTGAGATATCCGCCTATTTTTATCCGATAAATCCGAGGACTACGAACTTGGTTGGCTTATTACTTAGAAAGGACTCGGGTACTAACTTTACTTACGTGGTAGTCATATGTAATCCTTTGGGCTTATTCTTTTTGAAAGGTAGTGAGTAGTTTTACTTTGTAAGAGACGATTGTTTTCGTGTTTAGATATACAAAGAAATATGCGAAAGAGTTGTAAAAGGTCTGTTTTGAGTTTTTTACTGTTTGCTTTATAAATGAAAATAAAAGTTTTGACGATATATGAAAGGAGTGTGGGTGGTAGGTGCTGTGTTGCAGACATTATTACAGGCTCAAATGACTTTTTCTTCGAGAATAGTCTATAGTCCTCCGGGATTTATTAGCGGCAGGACGCAAATCGTAAATTGGAGTTGGAAAGCCGAGTAACCCCAAACTCTGCGCTGTATTTTCAAGCTCACCTTGCACCAACCATCATGCTTAATCTAAAATGTTTTGCGTGTCTTTTAGCAAAATATTGTAGGATGTTTACTGCGATGCTTGACCAAACAATCTTGGACAACATTAGTAGAAATATACTCCTATAGTGTATCTACAGCATTTATTTATTATTTTAAAGACCGTTTTTGACTGTTGACCCATTCCATATATATTCGTAGTGTTTCTTATATGTAAAATACTTAGTCATATGGAGCAAGTCCAGCATAAATGGTGAGTCCATAAAACAGTCCCGTCTTGACTAGTTTAGGTGCTACAAGGTAGTCATTACTTCTGAAGAATTCTCCAGTAGGTATCTATCTAAGTTGTGAAAGGATCTGTGGAAAGCTCATAAATCTTAAATTAAATTGTAAGGAGCCTGCGGTTCTTTAAGCTCTTCCCAGTAGTACTATCCAGAACTCCAATTTTGTTTTACTTTCACGTAGATCTGTGGTGGCGGCTACAACTAGGACTTTAGTGTGTATCTTATTGTACCAGTCCTCTAGTTCAGGAAGGAAATACTTATTTTATTGACTTACATTCATGGCGAACACGTTTCAATTTTTATCAAGTCCTCTTCCAGCCGAATGCTTTGGTGCTAAATTCTACAGTATGACAAGAAAGGGATTTTGCGAAATACTTTCCTTCTTACACCAAACTATATAAATCTCCCCTTTCTCCACACCAAAATGTAATTCATTAAAATTGTAGTGAAAGTCCGGCGGAAGGGCGGTGAAATTTTTATATGGAGTTTGCATAAGAAAAAAGAAAGTACTGTGTAACATCACTTTTCTTGTCATATCGTATATACTATATCGACAATCTATAAAAGCCCATGTGTCTATAAATGCCCCCTGGAGATTACAATTCATTGAGTAAGGCGAATGTGAAGAAAATTATAAATCTGTAGTGAGTGTATGGGAGTAAAATATTAGAATCTATTTTTATCTCACGGTTTAAATAGGTAGTGAAAGGAAAATGGAATTGTCAGAAAAATACTCCATTTATAGTCTATAATTAAATAGTTGGAATATTTGAAAATTGTCTTCAATATTGACATGGAGGTAAAAGACTCCTTTGTGTATGGAAGGCAGTCAATAATAGTCGCTGTAATAATAGAGAACATATTGTGCGATAACCTCGACAGCACGAGTCAAGTCACCTATATATGTACATGAATAGTTTATAAACTTTTATGACTATAATGGTGTTTTTATTTACAAAGATTTATAATATTTGTCTATGATGCTGGAAGAGGAAATGTTGTTGACATAAATACCTACCAGGATGAGAGTCTCTGCCTCTATTCTACTTCTGCGATCGGTCAAATTGAATTCGAGATATAAGTTGGGTTTCAGGTTTATCGTTCGTCTTTGCTTTTAGTCGGCAGAATTTGAGTTGGGACTGAGCCGAGGCTAAGAAAGTGAACAGCAGAGCAGCCAACAAAGTCACCTTACATACAAACGGCATAACATTAAAGATTAGTCTAGCATACCTTACTTTTTTGTGACACGATAAGAAAAATCCAATTTAAGACGCGATCTGATATTTTCCATAAGTGCTACGAAACTGTATCTCTTGTGCTTACTTATGGACACTCAGAGGATCTTGAAAAGAAATGAGCTCTCGTCCTGAGTTCAGGAAACGTCATATAAAATTGAGAGGATAGGAAATTGTAGATGATTGCGTACAGAACCTACTTAAATGATTGTAATGATGCTTCCAAAATGGAACTTATTTCTTTCGTGTGACAACGTCTGGAGACTCCTGCCCATTTCACTTATCTAACACACAAGGGACTCTTTATCACTGTAATTGTGTAAAGAATAATGGATAGTTGTGCAGCTTCATGAGTATGAACAATGACTCAACTACTATAGTATGCGTACGTAGTTCGTCTTACACTGGTGTTCAAGGTCTTCCTCTACACAAGATAGGAATCCACTCTAAACCAATTGAAAATGTAAAATACAAATCCATAAAAACCTAGATATTATAAATTCACTCTATAGGTCCCATATGACACACTGAGGGTAATACAATTGAATGCTGTACTTGTTCAGGTGTCTGTCGACAAGTATTTTTACGTCAACAAACTGTGTATACGTGAGTATACATGCTTACTCTGTGTGGGAACGTCAACATCTCATTTTCCCCTACTTGAATAATATTGATTTTCTATAGAAAAACTTAAAAATTTTCAGACAGTACACAGAACAGTATACGATGCATATATAATAAAGTTTTATCTTAGCAATACTAAGGTCTCAGCAAGAATCTACAAAAATACTCCCAAATAAGTATGACAATGACTGCCTCTTTTCTTCACTCACTATTTTCAAAATGGCATATTCAATTTACTCTAGTGAGTTCAAGCACATGCAATTGCTAGTAGAACTTGTTTAGAAATATTATGGTGTCAGTGGAATTCCCTACTTGGGATTTGACTATAATTTACTACAGATAGAAATAACATCTCTTTTGGTATATATCTTAGATCTTCCCTTGAGATTCGGATATGTAAGAAAAAACATCATTGCATCTGGTTAAATAAAAATCAAAAATGCGAACGGGGTTCTTGAAGCGTTGAAATTCAAGAGGCTTCTTTATAATGAGCAGTAAATTATAACAATTTTATGCACACTGACTTTCTGACGTTTTATATTTCTTATCCAATTTTTTGAGGTTTTTGTTTTCATTCTCAAAGATGGACTCTGATAAAGGAAAAAATTAGTGAAACATTTAATCAAGACGTTACTGCTCTGTTAATTATTGCGTACACGTGCAGAATGGAGATCTATAGACGTATTAATTTCGTACATTCTAAGTAGGTCTGTTAATTCAAGGCTCACATATTCATTCAAAGGCTCACGTATTTATTCAAAGTAACATTGTATCTGTAAGCGTCATTTCGTTTGAAGATTTAATGATTTAATAATAAAGTTTAGTAAAATTAGTGAAAAAAACCAAAGTGCTCGGGCGGACTTAATTAGCTCGCGCATGTAATTTAATTTTAGTGTTTTCTCACTTTCTCTCAAGATTTTCGCAACGAAGCTTATCATGCATGGAAGAAGGTAAACAAAAAGAAAAGGCAGACTTAATTAGCTCGCGCATGTAATTTAATTTTAGTGTTTTCTCACTTTCTCTCAAGATTTTCGCAACGAAGCTTATCATGCATGGAAGAAGGTAAACAAAAAGAAAATACATAAGCATTAATACTCCAGGGCTTTCCGCTTCCTGGGTGTAAATAAATAAATTTAGAGCAAGTGAGAGTACACACGTGGAAGGATCACAATTCACATCCACATATAATTCGGTATCTACATAGAATCCCTTTGATGCTAAATATTTATATGATAAAATGATGTTATATCAAATGCGTATTGTAAGAAGCATAAGCAGAACTTTCACCATTGCTCTCTGCATATCATTAGTGGAAACATACAATCACATCTTGCTTGGGTGTGATCATATTTCAAAAAAATCCGTTTTCTAAAACACTATGGTATAGTGAAATTTAATGATACAGAAATAGAAATACTTTATGTACCTCAACATTAGGAAAAACAGAGAAAGCATTTTATTTATATGTAACTGTATTTGGAGAAAGTTTCTCCAAATAAGTCTCCAAAGTCTGTCTCCATTAAAATTAAGAGATTTTTTGTACATTTCTGAAATCACTAAGAAAATGTAGTAGATGCTCATTTTCAATACCTACCCAAGGATGGATAACCTCAAAATCTGAGATAAAAATCCAAGATTAATCAAACCAAGGCTTTGGCTGTAGTTACATACTTTTGTAAATATCATAGATATCCGAGATAGATATAATTTAAAAACAACGAAGCAAAAATGGAACGTGACATGAGAGTATGTTATGTATGGAATGTGTAATGTGTACCTTATGTACTCAGGATTAAAGATTATCTTATGAGATGGGATTCTTGTGCGCGACTAAGGGTACTATTCTTAATACAAGTTTTGGCTCTCGATTAGCTTTCGATATGGGGTGTCCGTATTCGTAATGCGAAACTAAGTAAGATCCAAGACGGAGGTTATGGCTTTGGGCTAGCGCTCGCTGATCCGTGGCTAAGGCTTATCGCTTGGTATTACTAATGATTATCCTAAGTCATCGCTATGGCTTTGGATAGTCATTTTTCTTAGCCTGACCCGGACTAGATTTTCGACTGATTTGACAACAATATTATAGTCTCAATTGCCCATTAACACATTTTAGCCGGACATTTTTAGTAATAAATGTCCTATATGAATAGGGAGGGTGTTTTCTCTATCAATGTAGAAGCAGTATGCGACTCTGAAATGAATTTTATGAATATTGTGGCAAGATGGTATCGCTCAGCCCACGGCTCCCAAACATTCCATGCAGTAAGTAATATCAGTACCACATCGTTTTTAATAAAATAATGATAAGTACATGTCAATACCGCTACTAGTGTGCATATTTAAAATACTAAATTGAGTATACAAACCTTCTTCTTGGCTTTAGTCTTTCTGTTTAACCAAAACTTGACTCTCCCGTGTCCGAAATTTCATCAAGGTCACTCATTTTGAACAAATTTTATAAATTCAAAATTACTATCACGATACGGATTGTTTAGAGTACTGAATCATGTATATTTTTTAACATTTCCGCTTTCTTGGTAGAGCTTTCGCTTAGCTAAAGCGGCTCAGCTAAGCTTAACCTCGGATTTGATTGGTAATACGGTCGATATCCGCAGATAAGTTTAATTAAACTTATCTGCGGATATGGTTTTGCAGAGAGCTCTCGGTTATGACATATCGAAAATTTGATTAAGAATAGTACCCTAAAGGTGTTGATTAACGTCATACACGAAGGAATAAGCCTGAAACAGACTAATACCCTCCCATCTGTATTATCTTTCTGAAACCAGGTCTATACTTATCGCCGATTATTGTTGGCTGGTTGGGAGATTAGGAGCCATACAAAATCAACGAAAATGTCAAGGATGCCGCGTGGGCGGAGATTATGTGCTTTGGAGGCTATCACATGGTTTTACAAATCACACACTGCATGCCTTCAATTCTAATATTCTCTCTGAGTGTCTGAATGCTGCGTGGGCGGAGATTATGTGTATCTGGATGCCGCGTGGGCGGAGATTACGTGTGTCTGGCTGGATGCCGCGTGGGCGGAGATTACGTGTGTCTGGATGCCGCGTGGGCGGAGATTATGTGTTTTGGAGGCTATCACATGATTTTAAAAACCACACACTCCAATGCCTTCAATTTTAATATATTCTCTCTGATTGTCTTGTTTAGCGAAAAAATGAGCATTTTTTCGCTAAACAAGGCTATTGATTAGCGTGGATGTATTCTTGTGCTTGGCTAAATACTAAAGGCGCTGATTAACTTGGATGGATTCTTGGAACCCTTCTAAGGATCTGAAACCTATCTAAACAAGATAGATATAATCCTCCTCTACTAAACTCTCGTAGATCATGTCACATTTTCATCTTTGGTTTTAAGATATCACAATTTGAAACTTCTGAACTTTTATATCTAACTTACTATCACAGATGAAAATATAGAGGCTTTAATAGAGGAGATTGTACTTATCTGTGTCTGTCTCTTTTAGATTAACAATTTTTCTGTAGGTCCATTGGTTTCAGATCCTTATAGTATTTCCTGAAAAAAGTTCAATTTTTGCTATTGTCCATGATCAAATTTTAAGCGAGCTTAGAGTCCGGGGTCCTAGTCTACTATAGTAGTACAGAAAGTACAGATACTCTACCATTTCATTTAATATCAGCACTTTAGTTTTTAGGGACCCTCCCCTAGAATCGAGTGCCCTTCGAACTTCGAACAGTTCGAACTCAAATCATGATCATTAGTCATTTTGACTATGGGGCAAGAAGAAAACATTCAAAACGCAGCTCGGGCACCAGAAACTGACTAGTTTTGTAAAATATGTATCCAATCACATAATCTTGTCCCTCAAGATTTCTAAATACGGTACAGTAAAATGACTCTTTATACGTTATAAATAAGAACTGTGTCATGACATTTTTCCTATCAAACCCATTTTTCATTCCTAAAGTAAATTGTTTCGTCCTCATTGCAAATCTTACTTTTCTGTCTTAAAAGGTGACACGAGAAGACAACGCACGGTGATTCAGTTCTATAAAGATGATTGAACCATTTCTATCTCAAATGCAGCATTTGAGCATTACAATATGCACTCTGTTACAGGGGAAGTATGAAATTAAACTCTAATGAAGTACTTTCAAGAAATTCTGTGTATTACTTTTTTAAAAGGGAAACAGCACTTTCATAATGTAAATGAAATTTCTCTTTTCAAACACTAACCGAATGAAACTTTTCCTCTTGTGCGAAAGTGAAGTTGGAGTGCATTTTGATGTGGCAGACAAGGCGGAAAACTATTTTGTATGATGTTTAGTTGTGAAAATCCTATTTCCTCCTAATCATAAATATTTCTGCATACAGCCTACAAATGTAGCTGATAATGCAGCTAGATTTTAGGAAAATACAGAAGAATTTTAATCCCTATTGTACTCTAAATAGTAGAAATGTTTGACTGTTAGTATTTCAGTTGTGTTTAAAGGGCAAGGGCTTCAAAGACTCCAAAAACAAAAGAATTTTAGTTCTACTGAGGTATTCTAAATAATAGAAATGGGACTCGGAAAAATCCACTCGAAGAATTATAAACTTGCCTATTGCAGCACTAAATCTTCTATTACCTCCTCATTCATTCGAGGGTTTACAGTTCAGTGCTGCGTCAAATACTTTCCCAACATTTTTCTTAGTAATTTCTTAGCAGTTTGTTTAACAATTTGGTATTTAAAATTCTTTGCCAGCCTACTTCACAAGTTTCGTTCAAGGGAGCATGTTGTTCTAGTGCAGAGTGCACCCACTATTTGAGTAGGTCGATATGTATAAATATATAGCACTTTTATATGAATATGTCCAACTATTTATATTATATTATTTCATTAAATACTTGTGTCTATTCAAAATGTTGGTTACCTCTGTGGGTTTCGATTGTAACTTGTAACCACATCGCGTAGCGTAACATCTCTGTTTTGAACTTGATTCACCGTTAGCCAGTTCCAATGGCAGAAAATGCTATGTATTGTTATTTCTGTTTCGGTTTTCAGAAATACATCTCTTCAACTTTAGGCTTAGTCTGATGCTAACCAGGAAGGTCCCCCCCACAGGTTGTCGTGCATCATTTAATAAATTCAACCCCAAATTCAACCACAGTGTGTAATGCCAACTATGAATTTCATTTGTTGGTCAAAGAAGAATTATGGAAAGACCACTTGTACGT
>JABASH010006498.1:0-10547 GCA_019776445.1 Tomocerus maximus
ACATAGAAAATTTACCTTTTTACCCTTTGTCATTGAAGGGGACTATAGTTTCGTGATGTAACATTAAATGATGTGATATGGTAGTCTGTAGTATTGTTTTCGATAATATTATTATCACTCCCTGAAAGCATTTTATTGCATCTGCATGGCTATATATAGCTATCTGTAATTTTAATTTGTCGTTTAGTTGTTAACATTGCATTGAATATTGTTTATTTTAAATCGTAAGTTGATGTAATAATCATTTTATTATCTGTAGTTGGTTTTTACGGCATCTGATGACGGGGAGCCACCACTGAGTACTAAAGTCAGTCTTAAGATCCAAGTAGTGCCTAATGATAATAGTCCTCCACTATTCCGAGAGGCAGACGGGGAAAGGCCATTAATTCTGCATATAACGGAAAACGAAATCGCCTCAAGAAACATTACGATTGCCTACGATCTGGACTATGAACTCGGCTTAGACCTTGAAGAAAGAGTTTACTACTACATAGCCAGTTAGATTCACTACAACTTTTTCTAAAGACTGTTAGTATTCATTGCTGTAAACTATTTAATTGTCTATAGACGAGACGGCGAAGGATTATTTCAGCCTTACTACCGACCTCATTGATGTTGATGGAACTAAAAAATGGAAAGCGACTTTGGTAACTAAAGCTCCCCTTGACCGTGAGGAAGTAGATTTGCATCAATTTTTCATTTATGTAAGCAACAATGCTGATGAACAACCCCCGTCATTATCAGATCCAGAAGATACACGTTACCTACCTGTCAACGTCATCGTAGACGACGTGGTACTATTTTATTACACTTTTGAATCCTAACATGTACAATTTAGATAACACGTTGTACAATTTAGATATTGCAGTAAGTATATCCCAATTCCTCACTTGTGTTGTGTGTTATAAGGTGTTTGTATTGGGTTGTCAATGGTAAGAAAGTCCAGAAAAGCTTGTATAGTAGACAGGAACAATTTTTGGGATTATTTCTTACTCTACATTAATTATTTTCTGGTTTAACGTGTAGAAAGATGTACCGCCTTCATTTGGAAACAAATCGATTATTTATGCTGGAATATCACAACAATTCCATGCTACAAGCACCTTTGTGACCACAATTCATGCTACTGATCTTGATATCGACGATCCACTTACGTATGAAATAGTTTCTCCTATCGACGCTTCTGATACGTCCCTTGAGAACATTGGAGAAGGGCCTGTGGTCAAACTAGACGCATTTAGTGGCAACCTTACTCTAACATTCGTACCCTCTGAATCCATGAAGGGATATTTCAGTTTTACTGTAAAAGTAACTGATTCGGGTAAAGTTCAATAACATTCTTTTTGAATAGCAAAATAAATTACGTTTATGAAGTCAAGACAATTTACTCAAATTATTTCTATTACAGTGCACATGAGCTCTACTATTAATTGCAGACTATATGTCATTACTACAAATGATTTTGTAAAATTCGTGTTTGAGAATACTCTTGACCAATTGATCCCGAAGCAAGATTATGTGAGTGTATACTTTAAAAAGAATTGATTTCTTTTATCATTATTTAGTTCTAAATGTTTTATCAGTACTCAAAAGAAAATCGTTCCTTTATGCTCTGACTTAAATTATTTTATTGGTTTTCAGTTGATTAGTGTTCTTAGTGAGGTATTTAAATACCAGTGCAGCATTGACAGCATGGTGCAAGGTCAAAGGACTGAAAAGCAAAACGGAGACGTAATTGCTACAGTTACTACTCATTTTATTGACCTTCGGAATAATATGTAAGTGAAGTTCTCTAGAATTAATTATTGGCCACTTCATTGTATTTGCCTTGCTTGACACTTAAAACTAACCCGAGTGTAATAATTCAAGTTATAGCAATAAATTATGCATCCATTCTTGTACACTAATCCATGATTTTATATTTTTCTTTACAAATATAGCACAATAAGCAGACAAAAAATTCAAGATTTTCAATTCACTGATACTGGTGCTACGCTTAGGGATCTCTCTAAAAAACTTAGTGATGAAGGGATAATATACGGCGGTGTTGATGGGAGTAACGGGGTAGAGAAGTCGGAAGACAATTTGGTCGCTTATTTTCTCATGGCCGGCATCGCCATTTTAGGCACTGTTCTTGTAGTCTCTTCTGTCATATGGTTCTTCAATAATCGGAGGTAACTGAAAATTGAATATAATTAATTACAAATTATCCAGATTCCTATAAAATATTTCCGTACGAAATAATTAATGGTGCCATTTTTTAGTTTGACAAGACGAGTTAGAGCCCTCAATGCAACTGCTTTCGGTTCACAACAATCTGGTCTCAATCGTGCTGGAGCAACAACGGTGGAGTTGCCAAATACTAACCAACACGCTATCGAAGGCTCCAATCCTATATGGACAACTCAGGGCGAAAGAAAATTGCCAGAGTTTGATACCGAAAGGTAATAAAATCGCTTGAAAATTAAATGACGTAGAATTTAGGAGTATCGGGTCAATATTTAATTTATTTCTCGGAGAAACAAATTAATTCGGAGGAACTTTCTCCCACAGTAGCCCCCATGTCAGTAAGCCCTATTGGAGAACAATCTTTTTTCAAATCAAATGAGCCGCATGACATCAAAATCTGTATGTAGTTCAGAGTTCAGATTGGTGTATGTGGTTCAAAATGTTCAGTGGGTCAAAAAAAGATTTGAAATAAGAAGTTGAAAATATTTCCGGAAATTCTGCCCTATTTTGTAAACATTGCCCTAGTCCCCAAAAAAATTATTTTTGAACGGTTCCGGAATCGTTTTTAGAATCGCATTAGTAATATTTTTCCACCGACTTTCATCAAAATCGTAGGTGGTCCATTTTCTTACTTTTTTGTCAAAAATGACTTCAATTTTGACAAAATTTCGAAAAAGGAGGAAAATTATTTATATTTATATAATATTTTGTAGCGTTGGAAGTGGAGGCTCCGTTCTGATTGGGGCAGAGGACGAAGATTACTTCAAAAACTACAAGGGCACGGAGATAGGCGGGATGGGAATGAGCAATCCTCTGTTCAATATGAATGTTAAAGATGATGATAATGACTTCGGAAGTGCCATGTATAGCGACAATGAGGACAATCTGGACAATGACAACGACGATATTTCGCCATACAATCCCGATTTTCCCTACAGCACACAGGACGACGATCATTTAGATATTCCTATGCCTGCCGTTTCCAGAAGAAATCCACTAATGAATATGGACATGCATATGGACGATTCAGATAGCTAAATATTGCAATTTTGTTCGAAGCAAAGTTAATTGATTGGTATAGTAGTTAAGCATAATAGCTAACCAACAGATACTATGTAATATTAGTTAACAATATTAACTACTTTGCCCCTATCAGGTTAAAAAAGTCCATCAAAATTACTTTTAATGATTTAGATTTTAAACTTTCCATTTATGTTAATCCCGGTTCAGTTTAAGAGATTCTAGTTCTAAGTTCTCGAGAGTTGTCATATTTCCATTGATTGTTAATGACTGTTAGAAGTTTTGGTTTAGACCATTACTGACTATGGTACAATACACTTAATTAATTACTGTTGTAACATTCTGTGATTCTAAGATTCCTGTTACCAATTACAAATCAATAGTATTTCTTAAAAGTATAGGTTTTGACGAGCCCGAAATGTGTAATGGCTTAAAATAAATATTTTTAATTTACAGATTCGCAAAAAAGCAAATTATCCAGATGTATTGTAGTCTTTTCAGACTTGCAAATAGACTGAATCATTTTAAATTATTGTATTTTACAAATAGTTTTTATTGCTATTTGCTACAATTTTTTAGGTCATGTTTTCACAAACAGTACCTTGAGGCAGAGTCAAAAGTTGAATACATGCATGTTGCATGTAAGATAATGCATGTATTTGTCGTGTTAGGGATATAATAATGCATAAAAGTGATAAACACTTCTCATTACTATGCTATCATTTATTTATCACCGTTGATGATTACATATTATTTGTTGGAGCTAAATACATATTCTGATCCATACTAACAAATAAGAGCTTGTAAGGATGAGAATTTTATGATATAAGTACATGCACCAAACGGTATACATGGTTTTCTAAATTAATTAATATCGCTGTGAAATGAATGTCCTTAAAAATGCATAATCACAATCACAGATACTCACACACATAGGTACACTAAATAAATTATAATGTATCGGGATTTTTTGGGTATGCTTTATTATTTATAATATACATGTAAGTCAGAGTGGACACATTGTATGTAGTTACCTTCCATCCACTTTGTATACGTCTGTCTCTCGATTCTCGATGCTTTGACTTTGACAATTTGACTCCTCTATACGCCCGTAGACGTGACCATATTAATTTAACATCTAATCACTGCAAGTACAAATTCTCATCATTATCTCACTATGTTACATTTTCTGTTATGACGCATGACGGTATAAATGTTCAAGGCTTCATTTCACCATCACTTGCATATTGCACAACCAACCGAATGTGTATAAGTGGGTTGAGTACACAATCAATGCGCGTACATCAACATACATTAAATTAAATATCAAACAAATAATATTAGAACTAAAACACAAGATCATTTAAATATTTTAACAACTATATACTACTAGATAATAGATACAGCCAAGATAATATTACAACTATTTTTACAGGTGCCCATTTTTAGTAGTTTTGATGCTTACGAAAACCGTCGAGTCTTATTTGGACACATTATAACTGTCATTCGACAGTGCTTTCGATGCTATCAAGCAGATAAGATAAAGTTTTATAATATAAAAAGCTTGATTACTACACGCGGATATGTTATTTATTCGTGTTCGTTTTAGTTATATATAATTAAAGTAAATAATTTCGAGTGTTATCCTGTGACTTGTGACTCTGGGTGACTCTGTGACTGCATGTGACTGACAGATACAAATAGAAATAAATCATGTGAAGAAGAACAATACACTTATACTATGGACATGTATATACTATAAATATTACGACCAATTTGTCCATTCGGTGCTCAATAGTCAAATAACTCTCATTGCATATGTTTGGCCTGTCTCTGAGATTTTGAAAAATGCTAACAGAAATATTTACGGTGATATTAATTGCTGTAGCATGGATTTGGTACAAAGGAAGAAATCCGGAAAATTCACGATTTCCTAAAGGTCTGGGTTCGAAAATTTAGCAGAATTTAAGAAAATTAAATATTTGATACTTTATATTATGATTTAAAGTTATTGGTAAGCATAGTATGTGCTAAGGTATTTATAATTAATGACTAAGACAACTTTTTCCGGCAGGACCCTTCTCTTTCCCTTTCGTTGGCACCTTGCCTCATTTCCGCAGTGGTGTGCTACCACTTCTAATTTCCTGGAAGAAAGAGTATGGAAAATTAGTTGGACTGAGATTCGGCAGCTTTAGGTGAAATATTTTGAATTTTTTGCAGAAAGTTTTAGCTAATTATGAATTGGAAGATTAACTTTAAAGGGATTGTTTTGTATTCTTCAGAGCTGTATTGATAAACGATTATGATTTGATTAAAGATGCGTATAATCAACAAGCATTTAGTGGTCGGCCATCATTACCTCCTATGTTGGAAGTCGCATATGGAGCAAAAAGAGGTAGGTACCTATGTGTTTTGAATTTGAACTAATAAAATAAAATAAGGAGTTTAAGGAGTAAAAAGCCGTAAACAACGCTATGGTCGATTGGTTGGCTAAAATGTAAAATATCTCGGCCAAAATAATTATTACTATTATTTCTGCTAAGGATTTGACATTCATTTAATGGTGAGGTCTTCGCAGGTTTGACTCCTGCTGAAGGATCGGTATGGGAAGAACAGCGGCGTTTCTGTTTACGTCATTTAAGAGACTTCGGTTTTGGGAAACAGTCATTGGAAGGCATGATGCACGAATATGCCCAAGATGTTATTAATAGTTTCGCTAAGGAAAATGGAAAACCTATTAACACAATTAGACGATTCAATATGGCGGTTTTGGGAACTTTATGGCAAATCGTCACTGGTCAAAAGATAGACTTTGATGACACCAAAGTTCAAGGACCATTGGATAAATTTCAAAGGTTAGCCCTACAATTAGTGTGAAGAAGAAAAATATTTTATGTAATTATACCATTTAATGAAAGAACGATTTAAATCTAATTTTGTTATTTGATAACTTCCGGAACAAAGGTTTTTATTTATGTATCTGTTACAGGAAATTTGTACTCATCTGGACGGCTACATTTGTCCGGCAGGGCAAGTGCGCTATATTATAGGCATGTCCTGAAATAGAAATAGACATATATTATATCAAAAATATTCTAGAAATATTATGTGCTATTCCAGAATCGAACTAAGAAAATCGACCAAAAATTCAGTAAATTTTCACTCTTTAATTAGCTGAGCCTGTAGTTTTTTCCGTTAAAGCTCATGAGATATTTTACTGTTGGCAGTCTGTGTTTAGAATTTCTTTAAAAGTTTAGATAATTTTTCGTCTGTGAATTCTCGAAATATTGTTAAAATCCGTGTTATAGGAACTTAATGCCTTTATATCTTCTGTTCGCATTTTTAAGCTTTCATTTCTACCGTTGCGTTGAATCAAAAGGAGTCGCCCTATAGGCTATCTGAATTTTTTACAACGTATATCCTAGCCCGAGTATACTCCTAGAAATATAGCATAGATTTCCCATAATATTTGATAAATCCTAATTCAGGAAGGATTCAGGGATATTCGCTTATTGTCCTGCCTGACAAATTCACTTATTGTCGGCCGGTGAGTATACAATTTCCGATAACATGTCGTGGATACAATTTGTTAGCTTTCAGATTTTTGATATTTTAGTTTACAAAAATATGATTTGATAATTTTCTGAAGAATAGGCTTGTAAGTTCTTATATTTATGTATCGTCTTTTTTATGTATTTTTCAGTTTTTTGGAATCGTCGAATAATAATAGTCTCGGCATGCTAATCCCTTGGACTATAAAAGTGGCGCCAGGGTTAGTTGGATGGAAAAAGTTCCAGGAAACTATTCAGCACATTCATTCTTTTATAGGTTCCCAAATCGACGAACATAAAAGTAGCTTTCAAGAAGATAATATCCGCGATCTAATTGATTTGTATTTATTAAAAATCAAGGAAACCACTGATTCTTCATCTTCTTTTTATAAGAAGGAAGGAGGTTCGTGTATAACATTAACTGACTTGTGCTCCACATTTAATTATTTGATATTTTAAGTAGTTGTAGTTAAATAGGGTTGTACAGAATGAAATGGAATGGAGACAAATAAGGGCACCTCTATTTATGCAAATTAATACCCTTTTCGGTTCCGTATTCGTATTGCACTTCATTCTGACACATCCTTATCGTAATTATGTTCATAATACTTTACTAGGTAGGCCCTAGATTTCTATGCTAGGCCCCCAGTACTGTTATTGAATTCTGTTTAGCCACCAATATTTGGTTTAATTTCGAAAGATTCTCACCCAGAGTGGAGTTTATTGTTTTAAGAATATTGTATTGCATAAAAATGGCCCTTGCGCAATGCATTTTGGTTGGGCATTGCATCCAAACATACATATGCTGCAGATAATTTGCGCATGTATAATATAATATTGCAAACTACGTACATTATTAGTATAGATAGACATATGTCAAAAAGTGACTATATTCACTAGGCTGTATACATACGGCAATTACGGCATATAGGCTGGCTACACAGTTACAGGACATATAAGATCAATATTTCAATCAAATTAGCGCATTTTTATACCTATGTATAGTAAATTAAATTAAAGCCCAACTAACGCAAACTCACACAGATATAAGTATATCAACAAAACTGTGAACGATCCTAAATTAGGATTCCTAATCTCCATTTTTATTCCCCTCCATTCCAGGCCATTGTATTTCCTCATACTTATACAACTTATACATATACTATTAAACTCATACTATATGCAAGTTATTATGACGGTTTGCAGCTAATCTGATATTCAAATCTTTACAAAAGATTTATTCCGAAAATACTGAACCGATTCTATAGACTTAATTTATTCTGCTGGCAAAATCCTTCTCTACCTTTTCCAAAATTTCGAATTTGTTTTCTCAAAATTTTGAAAAAGTGAATTTCAGCAAAATCCTTTTCTGATGAGATTGAAATGCGAACTACACTACAGACTTATAGACAATAGACTATACAGATGCAAAGTTGAAATAATCTCACCAGAAAGTTATTTTGTAATCCACGAAAAAAAAATTCGAAATTTTAAAAGGGTTAGTAAGTTAATTTATACACTCCCAAATCGCAAATGTATAAACCCTGAATTATATAGTAAGTAAACTGAAACTGAGGCTGCAACAACAAAAAAATATATACCACTATTTTCATAAATAATTATAAAATAGTTTTCTGGTATTATTTCAGAACTAAATATGTCGGTTGCGTGCATCAATCTCTTTGTTGCTGGTTCAGAGACGACAAATATGACAATAAATTGGGCCCTTCTGTTTTTGTCACTCAACAAAGATGTGCAGACTAAAATGCATGCAGAAATTGCGAATGTAGTCGGTGATTCAAGACTCCCTTCTTTGGACGATCGTACCAAGTATAGTAATAATATTATATTGTATATTTTATATAATTTGTATAACAACGTAGCATAATTAATTAATGACACCCGTTACTCTACAGGATGCCATACACAGAAGCTGTCATGCTGGAAACGTTTCGACTTTCTTCAATCGTCCCCCTTGGCCTTTTTCACAACACAATGGAAGATGTAGAGTTTCATGGACATTTTATTCCTAAAGACACGATGGTTTATGCTAACCTATACGGATTGCATCTCGACCCGGACATTTGGGGAAAAGATGTACAGGATTTTCGTCCAGAGAGGTTTTTGGACCAGAGCGGGAAATTGACCCAAAAGAGACCTCCGATTATCCCATTCTCCATTGGCAAACGCGTTTGCTTAGGGGAAACTTTAGCAAGGGCCGAGTTCTTTGTTTTTATAAGCAGTCTGTGCCAACGATTTGAATTTTCACTGGACCCTGCTTCGGGGACACCGGATATAACCAGCCTGACGCTTCTGTTCAGGAGTTTGCCCCCCTTCCAAGTAATGTTTAAAGACAGGCAGACAATGTAAATAGCATTGGTATGTCAACATTGGGTCTCATCATTCATGATTCACAAATAAATAGATTTTGCAGATCAAAATACTGTACAAACGTCAATTTAAATCATTTTTCAGTATCAAACCTGATCATAACATAATTTATCATAATTGTGCGTGATGTATGATTTATAATGTTAAAACATGTTTATTTTGTTTCAATTTTCTATAAAGTAAAATGGATGGAATAGTATGAGTGGTACATAATGTGTCAGAGTTTTGTAAAAATCATCATTTTGTACGTAAGATTGGAGGGAAAGAGAGTATCATAATCTGATTCACCCAGAAGTATACCTTTAGGGCATTTGCGACAGGCACGTATCCAGGAACATGATCAAGGGGGAGCAACACAAAAAATAATATCGTCAAATGCATTTTCGCAAGAAATTTTGCTATTTTCAGCTATTGTAAGAAATGAAGCATATTCATGAGAAGCGCTAAGAATTTTTACTATTTTTAGCCTATTTGGGCTGGATTTAGGTTGAACAAGATTAGTCTCTAAATTCGCAGAATGCTCTTACACAAGAACATTCTTCATTTTCGTTTCCTACTTTGAAATATTTTAGAATTTTTTCTAGCCGGGGACATTGCGGCTAGCTTGGAGCATGTGCCACTATTAAAATGCAGATTAAAAATTTTCACAATCAATTCAAAATCTCCAAAAATAAACATTCCATTTTTATGGGACGAACATAGTTGGAATCGTGGATTAACTAGCTAATTACAATAGTCTGCATTCGGATTTTTGATATTTTATTTCTAAGTACTTTTAAAAAATCATAGTTTAAAGAAAGCCCTCCACCTTCTTTTAGGAACTAGATTTTTTTTAAAAATACTTGCAACTAAAATATCTAAAATCTGAATGCTAACTATTGTAGCTAATTAATACACGATTTCATAGTTGTTAGTCCCATAAAAATAGAATGTGTTACTTTTGGAGATTTTGAGCAGGGTGTAGTGACTGTTTTTCAAAAATGACGAATTGCAAATTCCATGGAGGTTGACAACTAAGATATTGGATTCAATATGGAATAAAAAGTGCGTAATTTTGCGTAATTTTGCGCAGCAAAAGATAAAGCAGGCATATTTATTTGGCATACTAATGCCCATATTCTTAATGAAAAACTCTCACTCTCACGCACTTTTTACGCACTTTTTCGAGAGTGAAAGGTACTACCTCGTAACCTACCTTACCGAGTCGTTCATTAAAAATACGGGCATGCTAAGATTTTGGTGTGGGCATCCTAATTTCCATTTCACTGTAACTAACTAGTTGCTAAGATAACGAAGAAAACAATTAAATCAATTTGAGTCAAGTTCTTGACTCTTATTATGAAATGACAATGAAAT
>JABASH010006499.1:0-10544 GCA_019776445.1 Tomocerus maximus
ATTTGACAAATTTTGACAACTAAATACGCATTTGTAAATTATTAAATTTAATACAAACTGGTGTGTTTTAAAGCAAACCGAGTTTCAATTTCAATATTAGAAGAAATATCTGCTGAATATTTTCTTCGTTCTTAACATGTGGCACAATTTAGTATTCACGATAGTGAAACTATATAATCCTATATTTTTACTTGTTATTTGGATATTATATAGCAATTTTTACTATCATAAATATATTTCCTCAGTAACCTGCACCAACACTACATTATCTTCTGTTATAACTGTAGATGGCACACAATCAGAATAGTAGTTTTTAAACATAACAAGCAGCCTTGTTTCTACTTCAGCGTTTTAAATTATGGAGACAGAGTGTAAATGATGACATTGATTTATTTGCTGGGGCCAAATTTATTAATTTTTTGTGCTTAAAAATTTCTAAAATTGACACTACCAACTAGTATCTACTGCAAAAGTTTCCACAAGTCCCCGTCAATTTTTTATTTAGTACCTACTATTACAAAACGTATGGTATGGTACGTATCTCTTCTATTGTGGGTTTAAGCATAATAATTACGAAATCTTATGGCTATCTTAGGTAGACCTTATCTACTGAAAAGCATCTACTGAATAAAGCAACCTTTTAGCATAGCCCTGGGTGTATAAAAGAAGGATGACAATATGTTATTAACGGCTCATCGCCATTATGTATAGTTAACTCAACTTTTGGTTCTCCGGAACTGTATGGTATACACACTTTAAGGTGCTTAACTTGAGGCAAATACATGTCTGTGAATGTCCACCAAAATATTTTCAACTTTCTTTCTTACTTGCCCACTCAATCGTAAATCCTTATCTTTCAGTACAAATTTCATTCATTGAAAGATGGGTTATCTTTCCTTTTCTTAAGAACGCGTTCCTAATGCTGGCCCATATGAGGCACAATTTCATAAATTGACATTTACTTAATAATAATCGTTTGCACGTGACTGAGTATCATGTACGTAAGCATATACCAAATGCCTTCAGTTGTACTCTGTTGTACATATTGTAATTGTTTGCTGTGAACATTGTTATACTGAAATTTTGATTATATAATTAAGTAGTATTTATTTAATTCTGCGAAAGCACTTAAGTATTGCTAACTGCAGCAAAATTAGTGGCACTTGCTTAAGTGGTGAAATCATATCTCCGTTTTCACTACCAAGAAATGCAAGGATAAGTGCAACTTAACTTGAGAGCGATATGGAAATGATAATGTATACAGATAATAATATTGAACACACTGGCTTTTGATGCGGAATGAGTTAAAAGGTCAGTGATGATGGGAATGATGATGATCATCATATCATGTTCCTGTAAAAACCAATGATACTTATAGAATGATAAATGCTTCTAATCGACTGAATTGAGGAGCGAGACTGCTGAGAGCCGCAAAGAGAACCTACTCAGAGAGACTTAAACTTTCTCAACATCAATCACTTTTTTTGGTGAAGCGATTGGATTGAATATGATTGGATTGTACACCTTAACTTCAGTTTAAACTCTACCGATGGCTTTCTACATTAAATTGCATGGATACACACTGACTTATGTAGGTACCTTCTAATGCACAACAGCATCTTGTATAATATTTGCCCCTTCCTACCTAAATCTTAATATTTTGAATTGTTTATCTGCTAATTACCTTCAAATTTATATTTTTGACAATTATTTTCAGCATGAAGATTTTGAATTTGAAATTTTCTATTTGAAAAAGAAGAAATGTTTCTATGTCTGGTGTGAATTATTAAAATATCAAGCTTAACGATCAGTATCCACATAAATCTGCAAACGTTGGTTTACAATTAATTTGTGCATCAATTTGCAAGTAACATCTAATATACTCATACAGATAGTAACGTATAAGTGTTTCTACACCATAGCATAGTACTGATGAACACAGAAATTCATTTCTGCATTTACGTGTGCTATACTATACTTATTGGGGAATAATAAAATAATGAAATGTGAATAACACTAAGACTCTCTTATTGCAATTATGATGTTCTTGCTAGTATAATAAAGATCCCATGCTATGAAGTATTGATGATTATAATGTAAAAACCACATTAATCTTCAATATATAAAACAAATATAACTAAAAATGTTGTGGAAATGATATTATCATTAGGGGATATTACATAGCTATCCAACCGTACTTAAGTGCATAAATCAAAAACTGAAATAATTGTTCTATCCAAATGAATGTTACAGGGTTATGTGAAAAATTTAAGTCAGATACTTGGAATGTTGCAATTCCTCAGAATGATAGAATTGAAAGTATTTGAGAAGATCATGAAGTATTCATGAAAAAGAAGAATAAGTAAACTCAAACGAGACTTTTACAATAAATGGTGATGATAGTGAGTTTCTGTGGATGGATGGCTGATGCATGGTAAAGATGGGGAGTAGCTCAGGGATTGGACTGTGAAGCTGTTAGTATTGTTGGATTATTGGATAACAATAGCATAATTGTTGTCTATTCTAGTATTAATAGGTAAAAGTGTTAGGATAAGTAAAATGTGAAGAAGCAGTGGATTGAAGTCAGAGCAGAGAAGCTGTCTTGTCGACGAAGTTTTCATTGAACAAGAGAACAAAACTGGAGAAGACAGAAGGTAGTCACTGGCTGTCTGTTAAGTTGTGTTGTTGTTCATTCTGTATAAATTTACCTGTGGAGATTCGGCATGTTTGGGTTTTGGTTTTTGGTGTGTGAATCATCAATCTCTCGGCTCGCACTCTTCTTAACTCTCATCTCCTCATCTCATCATACATCAACGTCAACGTTCATTGAATCACATCATGCTGGGCTCTCACTGAATTCTCCGTCCTCCAATCTAATATTATATAATATTATATCGTAAATAAGTACAAATCCAACGAATCATTCTAATGCAGTCTACTGCATGGATTCTAAGTACGGTGACGTAAAGTTATACATGCATATTATGTGTTAAGTTATTATATATTTGTACACAGACTTCTTTATCTCATCCGTTCTCTTCTTTTGATTCATTCATATTGATAATGTTTTGTCGTAGATGATAGTTTGATTTGATGCTCAATGGGATTCATAGTGCACTACACAACAAAGATAATCAGACAGACATAAATGCATCCTTACTCTCTGCTCATTTACATATTCACATCATACAACTCATCACACACAACTTCACTCTCCATTTAAGTATATCTTTCTGCATACCTACTTACACATTACCTAAATACATTTATTGCTAATGGTTTTCTAACTTCACAACTGACAATGAGATCTTGCAATGAACGACAGAGCATCACCCACCAACCGTCTCTTCCATAATCCTTTCAACACCATCCTAACAAACTCTTGAGTAATATCCATTGCCTACTTGCCAAGGAGCTGCTATCCCAATGTGAGATTGAAGCGTTTGCAAATATTAAATAAAATATTCTTAGTTTGTTAACGTATCATTAACTCCGCTCCATGTCACTGTTTATAATATTTTCATGTTAATCATTTTCTTGCTTTCTATTCTTATTCCATCAAGAACATCGATGGTAACCAATCAAGGACTGTTAACTCACTCTATATAATAACTCCCTGGTTCCACCTAATTCCTGGTTAAGAAACCTTTAGGTCCAAAGTAAAATCGTGAGAGATGCTTTCATTATCTTTTTTCCACTACTAAATAAGTTGTTTTACTAACTAAATTATCCTAAACATTCGTAAGTTCAGATTACAATTAATATAACATTGTCGTCGATTTAAAGCACCCGGTCTCCAATAACTCCCTGGGGTCTTGTTGACATTTATATATAAATCCTCACGGGAGTTAGTGGAGAAATACGGTAGAAATATTTGTATTTTGATTCTCAGTAGCAGCAATTGGAACCTTCAGTTATTTTTTTTATCTATTTTACACTTGAAAATCGTGCATTCAACTATATTCATGTATATATTATACTTCAAAGATATATTATTTACTATGACTGTATTACAAATAAATGAAATGTAGATGGTACTAAATATGAGTAGGAGTTGAAAGGATTTATTGTTTATGTAAACAGTATGAGCTGGTAGTAATATAGATAAGTGGCATTGGTTCTCTCTGGGTTGAATACTTACCAAAGTAATTTCAATAATGGATTAAATGGTTATTGTACGACTATTGGTCAAGTTTCACAAAATGAATTTACTTTGTATGTTTGCTTCATAACATATTTCACGTTTGCAAATTAATAAATTCGAGATGAACTTTAGAGATTACGCAGCCCATTCGTTTGGCATACGAAGATCCCCATAAACTACTTAGGTACTAAGTGTTAAGCTGTGCCACCTACAAACATGATATATGTCAAGAAAGGCAATTTACATTTCATAGCAGCCAAGTTCACTTGGAGCTAAACGATAAGTCACATAGTAACAATGAAATTGTAAATAATGACAAACCAGGCAGTAATTTAAACTGAAAATAAATATTTCTTTATGTTATGGAGAAGTGTGCGTTGCATCGTAAATGTTGCCGATTATTAAAGGACAGGTGTCTAGTCCAGTGCCTAATACATAAATAATTATTATCTTCCTCACCACCTTCATTGGCATGTCCATAGTCAATCTACTTACATGTGGATTTAAGACCTAAGTAGGTCCAAACTGATACTTTTAATATTTTAAATTATATTATTTACTCAAATAATATCTTCCTTTAGAGATATACTATAAAACACATGCTACTGCTATGTTATTCATTATTATTATTAAACTGAAAGGTATATAGTGCTATAAGGCATACGGATCTAGTAATGTTCAACTAAGCAATCAAAAAAACTTCATATTTACCTATATAAGTAATATTGTAAATTGCATGTCTTTAATAGCTGGGAAAGTAAAACTCTGAAGATTCTACCAATCATTGGCTGCTGTTTGTATTGGATGAGGATTGTATGGGGTAATGGAATGTTGATGGTCGAGCAAGATTTATAGGTTAATTTGCATGTGCCTCTGCTTCACCTCAGGTTGTTCTGCATTTAAGTGTATCCATAGAATCATGAAATGCATGTACATGCTGCATCGTAATCTGTTGTAGAAAAAGAGACGAGGGAGCAAATCATCCACTTTAGATGAGTGATCTTTTTGCTTAAATTAAAACCTGTGTATGCCATCATTCTTATTGTGACTCAGTAAATAGAAATTCCAGATTGTTCGCTAACAAAATAAGTAAGGTGCTGGAGAAGTGAACCGGACTGGACTTTGAGTCTTGAGAGATTCTATTTAAGTACTAAGACTGGTTGCTCAACTTCTTTAATAGGCACTTTTAATAGTGCTTTTGTTGCTCGGCTTTATATTCTATTAACATTATTCTACATTTCTTATAAGAATGCATCTGCATATGTGGCCAGGATGTAGTTTGTTATGGTACCCACAATGTGATGTGATCTGAAGTACAAACGGAGGAACGGTTGCTGTTGTTAGTTACTTTGCTAGGTGCACCTGCTCTCTGACTGATCTACAAGACTCTGCTCTCCTTCCTCCTCTTCTTCAGATTATTTAAAACTTATCTACAGCTCATTCATTCCATTTCATTAGGAGGAGCTAACTCTGTAGAAAGAGGACTATTTTCGACATTCCTCACACATTCTATACTATCAGAAAATATAAGTCTTAGAAGTCACTTGGGCAACCTCAGTGATATACGTAACCATGTATGTATGCATTTGTGTAGTGAGATATCTTGGTAACATAATGGCTCTATGCATTGTGTAAATTTTCTTTTCACTAGTGTGAAGGGAAACCGTAGATTATATAAGCACCATAAGGAAAAAACTAACTCACGCTATGTTAATTCACGAGAAAACACATTACGTGGCACATACCATTTGAATAGCTACATATTATCGTGTAAGATTAGTAGATTGACCTAATTTATGTGCTCTCTTATGTCCATACTAGATATCTGATTGTTTTATCCAGCACAGGAATTTTTTTCGACACATAATGTCTTCATTTGTAAATACATACCTTCCTGTTTTAATTTCTAATTTAAACTGGCTAAATTTATCTTGGGCTTAGAATAACCTTATGCTGTCTCAGAGTACTAAAATATTTGGTTTAATTTATTAAATACCATTCAGAATTAGTATGCGATGCAGATATTGAAAAGCACCACTCAAAAATGTTTCTTTTAAACTCATTTATTTACCAAGTCTGTACAATATACGTAAGGAAATATATTGCAATGATTTACGAAGCACAAATGAGTCCTATATCAACCAACAACGGATACAACATTATATATTATCTTGAACGTAAGCAATTTAAATATAAAATGCAGAAAATTACATAGTGTAAAGAATGAGCAATTTACCAATAGTAATGAGTAATCCATACATGAACATATTTAAAGTGCCTAGTTGAGTAGTAGTAAGTTTGAATAGATGCAGCAAGAAGTCTTAACTCTACTTCTGGAATGGAAGGTTAATTCATTTCACATAATATTATTATCTGTACTTAGGGTTAGTAAGTGCTTGAATGTCAGGGGAAGTAATTGAAAAGAAAAAAACGTTTTCTAAGTACCAGTTGTGTTTTAGTTTCGAACTCATACATCATAAATGCAATGCGTATTGATAGCTCCACGAATATTATGTAGTTTACTTATAAGGTAAAGACTCAGATTGCCATATCCTCATAAATTGTCCTGTTCGGCATGCTTGACTCCTTATACAGTCGGCTTCTTGGTGAGTCTATAATAAATAATGACGATGCGTGATATAATATATATTTTATTTTACCACATTTTACGTTCCTCACTCTCCTACGTCTCCTCTGCTCACCAAATATATCATATTCGTACTCTCTAATGCTCTCCTTGTCAGACAGAAAACGATTGGTTTTCCTCTTTGTTAGTATGCAAGAGAGGAAGCTATATGCTCCAGCTAATTCATGCTCGCTCACTTCACATTTACAACAATATGTGTATCAATAAAATATTCTTCCTTTTACATATACACTTTTGCTTCTTACCTTGACTTCGTCCATAGAAATAATATTATTCTCAGCTTACCTGAACACACTAAATTATCTACATCGCTCTGTCCACGTTACCTACACGTAAACTACTTCAGTTCGTCTTTTTCTTCTGCCGTCTGCATGAATTAGGTAAATAATGTTAACAGAAACTCAATCCTTGGATAGGAAATATGTTTTGTACTTGTAGTCTTGTACTATCCAAGAATATCTGGTCCAGAATGCATTGAAAATGACTCCACTCAACCAAACTCCCACAGTATATTGATTAACAGATATAGCAACCTACAATAATATTTGCATACCTAGGTGTTCTGTGTCATATTTTGTTAGATGCATATTTTTGGATAGGTTGAATAGGTTAGGAATGCTGTGGTAGGTAAACCATGGGGCAACTCATGTCATGCAGTCCAATCGATTCATTCATATAACCTCAAAATTATTCCACTGATAATTTATTGAGTCCTATAGGTACTTTGGTATCTACATTATGTAGTCTATTGGCACAACAATGTAAAAGTATAAGTTCTAAATACCGCATACCGCCTTTGGCTAAAAAATTAAAACTGCACACAAAACAGTTTACGGTCTCAATTCTAAGTGTGAATTTAATATCATTTATTTTCGTTTTTAAGATAAACATTATAAATTATGCTGTTACTTATTAATTACTGATTGCTATTCTGAATATTTTTTCCCTACTCGTATTTAGATATTTGTAGTTAAACTTATATGGTAAAAGTATAATACATAAGCACATCTTTACTATCATAATTGTAAGGATAAAGAAATGCCAAGTAGTACAAGAAAAAGGAATGACTGGAGTGTGCTGAAAGAAGCGTCTGCAATGGTAGGCAGTGATTAAATTCTGTTTTAACTCGAACAACAGAAGGATGAGTTTCAACAATCGGAATTATCATTCAAAGTATCAGCTTCATCATCATCAAGTCATCTTTGGCGGTATGATGCTCTAGAAAAACTAAAACTCCGTCTCATATACCTAAGTCTATTCTATGTAAGTATATAGGTATCGAGATTTTAGAACGTTTATTTGTGCATGATGCTTTGGAACTGGAATCCAATCAGGTTTATCCATCTCCAGTTAAATTTTCCATCTGGGTTCATATCAGAGAGTAGTACATCCCGAAGAAAAAAATAATCTGTATTTGTAGGACATCATATCGATTGTATATCCTTACAATTACATAGCATCAACTGCACAAATAATAGTATAATTTAGCTAATGCTTCCATATTACACTACCAGTTTAAATTTACCATTACAACCGTAATAGTATTTTTTACTGAATTTAAATTTGAAATAGGTAGTCATAATGATCAAGTGATCAGGAGATATTGAAATTGGTCGTGAGTTTGAACCTTTGAAGTTATACTAAAGCACAAAGTTACAAGTAAACAGTAGCCCAATTGTTTTAGGAATTATGTGTAGCTTCTTAGCGCAGACATAGATTACATTGTGTAACTTTAATCTCAATACAATTTACTATCTGAATATAATGCTATTAATATAAGCAATCCTACACGATTTAAACTTTACTAGTGTATTAGTGTCTAAAAGCTAAAACAATACATCTGTAGGTGTATTTAATGGCTCTCTTGTTAGTAACATTGAGTTTCTTTTGAAATATTGAATTCTAATTCTATTTGGTGCAGTAGTGAATGAGAGTGTTCAAGAGGATGATATTGTAGAAAGTTTACATCAGGTATTATGTACCTGAATGCATTAGGTTCCTTAACAGTCAACTGGACATGATACATACTAAGTAATATTAACAAATGGCTATAATGTAATTCGTATGATTACTTTTTGCTATACGTAATGTATTAAGTTACTTACCCCAAGTTAAACAAAGACAGAGTTTTTTGTTTTATTCCATTGTTTGTATATCAATGGCATAATCTGGCTTCTGTTTAACATTTCAGCTCTCCCTAAAGTACCATGGGATTATTGGTGTAGAATTTAGTGTCATGCAGTGCCAGCAGAAAAATTCTGATGTGCGCACATCGTGCAAGTAGATATGACAACTATTTATTCTAAACATATATGGTGACTCCACATTGACGAATAAGGATCTATTAAATATCGTTCGCAAAAATGTAAGGTACATGCATTAGGATTACGCTATTAATTAAAAAGTGTCATTTACTATTTATTCAAATAGTCAGTTGTCTGCATACAAATGCTTATGAAAGCGCGAGTAGTCACATAAGTACCACTACGACCAATCACTGGCACTAATGAATGGTAAAATCAAATAGGTATATCATATCCACATTGTTAGTAGGTTAGGTACACGCTATAGTGGAAGAGACCCTGTGCATCATCAACACCATCATCATGTTCTTAGTTGAGAAATTATACATGTGAGTAAGCTAAGAAAGAATAATTACTTTCTCATAGTCCTTAAATGGAAATGAGAACGTGTACGAAGGAAAAAATAACAGCAAACACCTTTTGTACATTTGACTTCACACATTCATCCTGTAAGTACCAATGTAACTAACAGAAATGTACATCGGTATTCATTTGAGATTTTCCAAAATAACATCGCAGATTCAAGATTACACAACAGAATTGCCTTTTCGTCTCCAGCATTATTTTACAATTTTTTTCCACATGTTCACTCTCCGTAGATGCATTTCTCCGAGTCACACGTATATTAATGGTTCAAGATTTATTGATCCATCGCCATATACTTTTATGTTGTACTTAGTTTGTATGCATTACGCTTTATTATAATGAAAACAATTTGATCTTTTAGTTAAGCTTATCTTATCTGTTAAGATTGAGGAGCTTCAGTCAACATTACTTGTTTAGATTGATTGTTACTTTACTTTGTCTGCCGTGTATAGGACAGAGTGAGATAAGCCAACCGACAGAGTCGCGAAAACATCCTTACCTGAATACCTACTGCCATTACATTACCGACATTACGTTCTATTACTTTTCTCTATGGTGGTCTATCTATCTATGCGTACTCTACTGAAACACTGAAAGTACCTAAGGTACCCACATGCACGTTTATACTAAAGAATGAATTCCTCTGTCTTCCCTTATCTTTATAGCTCTCCATTATCCGTCAACGCTAATACTTTTTCTAGATTACGTACATACGTTAGCAATCAGCATAATATTTAATGAAGTGACAAGATCAGCAAGGCTGTAGTTAAATCTTGTCATCTAATCTCAATAGTTTATTTAGACATTATCACCTGTACACATCCGGCAAACAATTTATGTCAAATACATCCCATTATCTAGGCATGTGCTGGCATATTCCTTAAATTTCTCGCAACATAAATAACATACCACAATATTGTACACTAATAAGCTACATGATGTGTAAAGACGTGCACAGTTTATTATTAGAATTATAGGGTATGGATAACATTTAATTGCAGGGTGCTTAAGGGGGGGTTCTTACCTTTTCAAACCCAAGAATAGGGAGAACGGTCAAAGGTAGAGCAAAAAGGTTTAAACTTTT
>JABASH010006500.1:0-10544 GCA_019776445.1 Tomocerus maximus
TAGTAATAGTACATATCATGCAACGTCATATTTTTATCGTGTTTATGTTTATTCCAAGGAAGCTATTATTACCAGGTCCTCTACTAAACACTATTATAATTTGACTGCCCACCTTTAAAATAACATTCAATGATAAAATACACAATTGGACTGAATTATCTGTTGAAATAGGAAAAATACTTTTGGACAGTGTAACGCAAAGTCGAACTTTATTAAATGCATTCTTGTAAGAATAGCCGAATTTTTTTATTGACGAATTCTAGCGGATCACCGCTGGATTAAATGAAAGATGAAATACTTATAATTTTCCGGTGGATTTGTGTTTTTTGAATTTGATGTGCCTACATGCATACAGCCGAGCCGACAGCCGAGCCGAGCAAGCATTTAGCTAATTCATAAAATTCAGTTGTATTGTAACGCGCAGGCCCATCATATTGCATGCTCTATTGCGCAATCGGTAGATCCGTCCAATGATGACTTACGGCTAAAGAATCTGCTTAACGGTGTCCTTTAGTGGATGCCTCTGACTATCAAAATGTAGGTCAAAATTTTTCACATCCTCTCCAGACATAGTACTTTGTGGCTCGGCGAGCCAGCGTGGCTCGAAAAATTGGCGAGCCGAACCGAGCCACGGCTCGGCTCGCTTAAAATTATTGAATGATAGCGGCTCGGCTCGGCTCGATTAATTTTTTTTAAAGACCCAGCTCGGCTCGTCTCGCTTAATACTTTTTAAAGAGCCGGTTCGGCTCGGCTCGCTCAAATCGATTTGAAGTACCGGCTCGGCTCGTCAACTTTTAGGGAATCTAAGGGTATCATAGTGTATTTTAGGGATTCGTAGGGTGTCATGGTGTGTTTTAGGGTATCTTAGGGTATCCTAGTATATCTTAGGGTATCATGGTGTATTAATTTTTTTTTTCGCTTAATGTCTTTTGAAGAGCCGGCTCGGTTCGGCTCGCTAAAATTTTTGTGAAGAGCCGGCTCGGCTCGGCGCGCTTAATTTTTTTTGAAGAGCCGGCTCGGTTCGGTTCGGCTCGCTAAAATGTTTGTGAAGACCGGGTCGGTTCGGCTCGCTAAAATTTTTGTGAAGAGCCGGCTCGGCTCGGTTCGCTAAAATTTTTGTGAAGAGCCGGGTCGGTTCGGCTCGCAACAATTTTTGTAATGAGCTAGCTCGGCTCGGCTCGCTCATCCCAAAGTACCATGTCTGATCCTCTCTAATTCGTCCAAAACTACTATAACTCGATCTTTATGCTTGTTTACATTTCTGGAATCGTGAATTCGGGTACAATAGTTATAATTCGAATTTTTGATATTTAAGTCCCCCCCCCCTTTACAAATTTTCTGGCTACGTACCTCCTACTGCGTCCTAATCCCCCAATAGTATATAGTCTACTGTTTGCATCCCTGGCCCTCCTCCAAACTCCAATGCATAAATAAGCTAAGTAAATTATTGTTTACATCGGGTAGGTTAAAATGCGGTTTCGGTGACGATGTGTATTGAAATTTTGAAAGTTACATTTTTGAATTTCAATCCCTCCATATACTATATACTAAAGCTTCTCCTTAAGTTTTTATAGAAATGAAAAATGATATTTCAACATTTCAAGTCCAAGTTCAATAAGTCTAAGTATCAACTTGCCCCATTGCAGGCTAATGAAACCTCAATATCGCGCGCCATTTATGAATAAGTATGAAAAGAATGAATTAAACAGTTGGATTTCTCTCTTTTCCAACTTCCAAGGTTCCAAGTGGACAGTCAGTGAACATAGCAACCAACAACTGACAACAGAAATTTTGATTTTAAAAATTATACACTACCATTTGATTTAAAAATGGAATCCGTAAAATGTTCATTGTGCCTCCATAAATGTTCACCAGGGATAAAATTACCCGGAAATGTATTAAATTCTAAAAGGATTTACTTTGCCGAAGGTAAATTATTCAAAATTATTTACAATTTATACTCAGCAATAAACAACAACTATTAACAATGAAACGATTCGAATCCCCAACATAAATTTTCAATTACAGGATTAATAGATAAGGATTCGATATTGTAATGCAAAAAAATTCTATTGCTCATTTAATTAACAGGTGAAAAAGATATTCCGATCAGGAATCAATTGCAAATCATATTACTACTTCGAAAAATATTGGAACTGCCTCAAGAGAAATGCTGCGACTTTTTGCGAGATTATGACGATCCTTGTTCATGGATTAATTGTTGCAACTCCTGTTCAACTTTAGTGGGGGAATGCAGAATCATTTTTGATCAAATTATGAAATTGCAAAGGCAATTCGAACATTTACAGACAGAAATCAAAAACATAATTATTCGGTCAGCAAACTCTGAGGAGGTGAAAGATGAGTTTCGTTGGGGAAGGGGAGTTCAAGGAGAAATGAGATCTTTTATTACCAAAGGTCAGCATCACTCATTTGACTGAGAATTCATGAAATTCTTTGAAAAATACTGACGTATGTATGTCTAGAAGAAATTTGTAATTTAAATATATAAATTTTTACAAAAATTGACAAAATAGGATTTTACCAAGCCCATCCAATCAAAGAAGAATTTGTTGGAGAACTTCCGTGCCACAATATATCAATCAGTAATGTAATTGTAGCTGAAAGCATATTAGGATCTTTTCCAGAAGAAATCGGGCATTCAGATTTGCAACAAAATCCGTTAATTGGAGTAGAGGATGGTTGTTCAACATATCAAATGAATTCCTTGTCATACGAAACCAATAATTGCGATTCTGAAGAACAGGGCCCACTTCGAGAACTAAATGAAGGTGACGATTCAGGTGATACTCAAGTTTTAATGGATTTAAAATAGGCAATATCAATCCCATTCGATTATTTTCGGTGTTTCATGGGCCCAGACTCCCGACCAACAAAAATTCTTTAAATCTTGTATTGTTTTTGAAGATCCCTCATCAAAAATTAANAAATCTTGTATTGTTTTTGAAGATCCCTCATCAAAAATTAATTTCTCATTTCCCTTAAATAGGCTATAAGGCTTGTCGGGCGGGATATGGATATAATATTTTTATCTAAAAAGAGTCCTCCCTTCATGGTTTCAGCCCCAGGAACTCCATAGTGGAGAAATTCTTCGTTCGATTTCCTTTCGAGTGGTTTTCCTGCTTTTCATAGACCCAATCCATTAAAGCTCACGAAAATTAAAAACACGATTCCATCTTTATCGATATTTTACGGAACTAAAAGGAACTCCATAGTGGAGTAATTCTTCGTTCGATTTCCTTTCGAGTGGTTTTCCTGCTTTTCATAGACCCAATCCATTAAAGCTCACGAAAATTAAAAACACGATTCCATCTTTATCGATATTTTACGGAACTAATCAATTAATTTGTGCAAGAGTAAACGAAGTGATATTATTTTCTGTACTATATACCTACTATTTATCTAACGTCAAAACTGCATTTTTCTTTTTATAGATAATCAGCAAGACATTCAAAATGACGAAGTTATGTCGAAAGGTGGATATGTGCAATCCAAATCCATACCTTTCTTTAGTCATTTATCCGAATATCTCCCTGAGAACGCCATGCCAACTTCATCTAATGCATCGATCTACGCAGAAGATGAAACATTCCGGTGTAACATTTGTGGAGAAGGTTTTTCCGAACTCGGGAGTCTTCATGGCCATTTTTGTATTCCCACTGAGACCAAACCCTACATAGATGAGGGATTCTCTGGAACCAGCAGTCACTCTGAAGAAAATTGTTATATTTGTATTCAGGGCTTTGATGATCCAAAGGATCTTAATGATCACATTAATAGTACGCAATCGACAAATAACCCGATGGTCAAGCAATACAATTGTGTTGTATGTGGTCGCTGCTTCTCCAACTACAACAGCTTACAGAAACATGGAGAAATTCACTCTGGAAAACAAAGTAATATTTGTAAAAAGTTTTTTAGAATTTAAAGGATTTTGGTGATCATGTTTAAACTCATACTGAAGGTTGTTATCAACAAAGCAGAAATGTGATTTTTCTAACGAATGTTTTGCAAATGACAGAAACCTAATTATACACAGAAAAATTCACACTGAAAAGAGAATTCATGAATGTAAATTTTGTGTGAAATGTTTTTTTTAGCAATCAACGCCTTGCAGAACCGTGAAGTAAGCCACACTGGAGAAAAGCAATTAAAATGCCGATTTTGTGAGGAAAGCTTTTTACAATCCATTCACTTAAAACATCATGAAAGAATTCACACGGGGGATAAGAAGATACCAATCAAATGCCAATTTTGTGAGAGAACTTTTACAAGACCCGATTGTTTAAAAGATCACGAAAGAAAGCACACAGGGGAAAAACCTTTCAAATGTCAAGTTTGTGAAAAAAGCTTTTTTCGATCATTTTCCTTGACAAAACATGAAAGAAATCACCACAAAGATAAACCTTATAGTTGTAACTTTTGTTTAAAAAATTATGCAACTATCAGCGACCTGAAGACCCATGAAAGAATACACACCGAGGATAAACCGTACAAATGCAGCTTTTGTGAGAAACGTTTTTCACATTCCCAATCGTTAAAAATACATGAAAGAATGCACACTGGAGAAAGACCGTTCGCGTGTAAATTTTGTGATAAAAGTTTTACAAGATCCGATAATTTAAAAATACATGAAAGAAGTCACACAGGTGAAAAACCGTGGGAATGTAATTTGTGTACGAAAAGTTTTTCACTATCCAGTTCCTTTAGAAAACATAAAAGAAATTGTACCGGAGAAAAACCGTTTGAAGGTAATTTTGTGGAAAAAGGTTTTCTTGGTCAAATTCCTTAAAAGACCACGAAAGAATTCTCACCGAGGACTTCTCATCGAGGACCCTTCAAATTCCGATTTTGTGCGAAAATCTTTTTAGAAACCAATCAATTAAAAAATCATGAAAAAACTCACGCTTGGGAAAATCTTGAAATTGTAATTTTGTAAGAAAAACTTTTCACTTTCATATTCCTTAAGAGAACGAGACCATGAAACTTTATTCTACTTTATTCTTCTGCTCTGTAAGATCACATTTTCAATGTGTCCGCATTATCATCGCGCCAGATTTTGTGGAAATCTTCGCCATTTGCAATTTTTATGTCTATGACTTAACTCTTTCTGACTGAGCTTTATTGTTGTTACTTATCAAATTATCATGATTATTGAAATACTTTTATATTGAGGTCAAATAAATATGATATTAAACTTATTATATACAGAATTAAATGCACAAATTGCATAAAGCGATTTAAAAATGTTTTGATTAATATATTCTATTTTTATCAACAAATTAAGCCTAATATAATTCTTTCTTAAACCTTTCTTAAGAATCAGGGTTACGTATTTAGTAACGGTGTCATACTCAGTCTGTGTCATATTCGATTTTAATTTTTTTGCTAAATGTCTATCTTGTTAGACAATACTGGACATAAACTTACGAGATTGGTTTCTAAATTCATTAAAAATCTTATTTTACAATTTGTGGTTGGAACATCTGTCATTATTACCTCTGATTTTAAAATATTACCACTTGTGCTTGAGAAATGGTAATAATATCTCAAAACCAGACAAATATTGACAAATGTCGTTGTTGAAAGTTTTAACTTTGAACGTTTTCAGAATGTTAGTTAAATATACTTAAAAAATATTGCTTTAGTTTTTGCCAGATTTAGTTTTTGTAATAAGCAAGGCACTTACAATACCGTTCATAACGACCGGACCTTGAAAATTGCCATTACCTACTTTATCCTTTTACTTTAGTAAATAATTCACCATATTTATTTTATAACATATCATGCTGCAACATTATTATTATCTCGTCGCATGCGTTTTATTTTAAATAATGCGTTTTTTGATGTGATGTCAAGAATTACAAACGCTTTTTATTTACACGACAGCATTAAATCCTATCTGTATTGAATAATATGCAAAAGATCAACTAAGTAACAATCTCTTCCAGACATGGCATTACTCTCATATTTCAAGACATTTTTCTTGAAATATTTCGATGTATGAAATTAATAAAATTAATGAAGAAATTTAAATTAACGAAATAAATGGCTAGCTATCGCCAAAAAACTTCATAAATTATACGCCCTCGGCTCCTTAAACATTCACAATTAATTGCGTAGTGAACTTAAGCTGAAATAAAAATTACTAGATCGTAAATGGAGTGGAATTTTGTGTAGAATTAATATTTTTATTTGTTGGAGAGATTGTGAACTATTAATACTAAAATTTAATGGTAAAATTAAGTTTGACACGAATATAATATAGTCATTTTAGCAAAATTTTTTCGCTCATCGAAAACGCTGGCTTCTTATGCAAAATAGCGACTAAGGAAGATTAAGGAAGGTAATCAAAAGGTCAACTATACAGCTATATGTAAAATGTAAACACATTGGATTATCCCATATGGTCAAAATGGAGAGGGAGGTCTGTGCTAAGCCTCACAAAAATTGGGAGTCTTTGATGTTCGTGATAGTGAAGATGGATTACGTTCAGAAATTTCTGAACGGAGGGACAGAGTAAAGGCCTGTCTAAAAGCCAGGGGAGGCCATTTTTTGGAATGGTACGTCCTCTTTTTTGCCAATTAGTTGATATTATGTGGACCACATTTCAGCAATATATTCAATATTGTGCATTTTATGCATCTAAATCCATGTCTAAATATTCATGGTCCACCAGTCCAAACTTGTCAGTTTGTGTATCGGCGAGCCAAGATATGTCGCTTCATTCACTATGTTGATGTGATAAAAGTTAAAAATTTCTCTGGCTCGGCTCGGAGCGAGCCGGAGCGGCTCGCGTATATAAGTTTTTCTGATTTTCTGATCGTCCTGGTTAAACTTTAGTTTTACAAATCTCAGTATTTCTCAGGCTCGGCTCGGCTCGCCCAAATTTTTTTGAAGTGCTGGCTCGGCTCGCTTAACCTAAACTGATATGTATGCACTAATCCACCTGGTAAAGTTAAGCGGAATAGTTAGAGCAACCAACCTAACTAGTCTATTTTTTAACGGTGTAGCATAACTGGCAGTTCTCCGTACGAAGTAGGGCTAATTTCCTATAATATATTATTATTTCCATATACAACTTTAGATCTGTTCATCGTAGAAAGTTGGGAGATAACTCATTCGAAAGCTGACAGGTCATGGAACACTACCTATGCAAGGTAATGTTGGTTCAAATACAGCTACATATAAATGAATATCAAAAGTTAAAATGCATAAAACCGATGTAATATATTCCAAGACGTGATTAATCATAATTAATTCTATTAATTAAGAAATTAAAATAATGTTTTCAAATTAACAAATTTTAAGAAATACGATAACATTAGAAAATGTCAAAAACAGCATATTCAACACTATGAACGGGTTCATATCAAAATTGGCCAATTGTACGCGAAATTTTATGATAGGACAAGCTTTCAAATGAGTACGATAATAACTGAAATCACAGCTGTGGTTCCTAGTGGGGAGACATTGGGAAATGAAAACAGTCCATGAATGGACGAATCTTTGTGATTCTGTAAGAATTACGGTGAGTCGCTTTAAGCCAGTGAAGAATCTGACAGTGAAAAAGAAAGCGTTGCCCCAAAACATGAAATTTCCTTCGAGACTGGCTGTACTGGAATATTTAATCATTGAGAAGATTAGCACACAAACTTCTAGCATACTGACTCCGATTTGGACGAACAAAACTCGTCCGAAACACTCAGTGAAGCGTTTCAAAACTAGTTGAATGTGACTATACTTGGAAATATTTCTCATAAAATATCCCTGATAGTTTCCATTGTGTAATCTCTCTATTGTCTTGCTGTTAACTAGATAAGGGAAGGAAATGGATCCAAGACAACTAACAAGACTGTCGGAAACAGCAAATATGATGTAGTCGAAGGAGAAAATGTGAGACCATCCAACAAGCATGACCAATAGTTCCGGAATCACAAAAATGAACGATGTGTACACGTTTTGAAATTCCTCGGGCAGGAATGAAAAAAGATAAGCAGGGAAAGTTGGTCGCATGAAGTAATGAAATATTATTCCTAAATGAGAACATGTAAACATGCAGAAGTACATCCAAAACGTCTTCTTTAGAGCACTAAGGTGCTTATGCTGATATTCGTCATCTTCTGAAAATATCCGACATAATATCAATAGTTTTAATACAGATTTAACTATAATTTCCTATATATTTATGTCTGAAATTTTACACAAAAGATGGAAGCTATAAATGGGATAAAATGGTTGGTGGCTAAAATTGGCCATGACTCAAATTTAACCTGGTTTTAATTTTATTTGTAGCTATCTGTAGTGGCTAAAAATTATTTTAGCCAGGCCAAAAACCATTTAAGCCACTACCATTTTAGCCAATAGCCGGTGGCCAGTCAAACATTTAATATATAGGTACCGTATATTCAAAATATTCCAGAGAGAGCAATTATTCTCGTGATAAAGCTTCAAATATAAGCTGTTTATATTTTTGACAAAGCATAAGTACCGTAAATATAGGAGCAATGAATCGTAATTAATTTATGATAATGATTACTTACTCAATAAAAGTCCTTCCAGGTGTATCATTTCATTTAGCATGGAGATTATGCCCGACCTATGGATAAATCCATTAGGAATGTCACCGAAGAATCCGACCCCGCACCCAAATACCCAACTAAGAGTCATGACACATAAGATAGTGCTATTATATACGTATGCACAGCGGTACATAACAATTGACAACAGAATATACTCATAAGTAATGAAAACTTTGTTGAAAATGTAAAAATTATAATATCTCCCTTTGTCCTCAAATGAAACTTTTGGAGGGTTAGACTGAAATTTGTATGGAAAACATCCAATGAATCGAAAAAAGCCAAAAGCTGTTCCGTAAAATGCTATCAGTTGATCCATTATAAGTAGCCCAGTTATAAATTGGATTGCATTATAAGGACACTTTATTAGATATCTGATTAAGAAAGCTGACTGCAACAATGTTTTGGTACTCAATTGGATAGTACAGAACTTAATTATTACGTGTTTACATCAAATAGCTAGGCGATTATTAACGATGCTACGGAGGAGGACTGAAGAGTTATAGCAGGCAATCAATGATATTGAGAGACGACACTGATGAGCAATTTAGGCATCAGATAGTAGACGAAGGAATACAATAGAAATGGAAAAGTGTAAATCTTTAAATGAATTTCTGCTGAAGTGAACCCTTCATCCTCCTGGGTAATTATTATTTATCTAAAATTTTCGGAGAAGAACAGCAATCGACGTTTGTGTCAAAACAAACATTATCTACACCTACCCTATAATATGATATTATTATAGTTATTACAAAAGCAGTCCCGTTGCTTCATTATGACACGAAACTACTTCTGCCCATTTGTTTTAATATTTGAGAACGATAATTAATAGATTTTGAAAACACATAAATACAGTTAACGCGTAGAAACACATTAAATTATAGTTTGACTGCATTGTATTGGTGGAAATAGAAGCTATTTAGCTGTGCATGGGAAAAAGCAAAAGGGCTGCGATTATTATTATTAAAAAAGGAATCATTTTTTGCTCCTTATAAATATCCCAGCCCCTAATAAATAATAAAATTGGCTTCGTTTGCTTAGTGAAGTATATCATCGAGTATTTTTGTTATTCGAAGGATAGGATAGTATTGATTGCCAACCTTAATAATATAATTAATTTAATTTACAAACATAAGTGAAATGTCCCTCTAGGCCGTCTAGCTAGACAATGGATTTTACATTAGGGACGATGCACTTATTATGTAGCCCAAATTTTTCGACACCCTCCTCCTCCTATGGTCTTGCCTAAAAGACGTGTTAAAGGGAAGGGATTTATGGGGCTTTAAAAAAGGTAACTATGTCAGTAAATAGAGTCTTTTAGGCAAGGGTACAATCGGCAGTTCGGAATGTACTGAGGGCTTTAAAATCAAGTACGAAAGGCTGTAGAACGAGTACTATTTACTGCATTTACAATGACAGTAAATCACTTTACTATGATTTTATAGAACGAACCAGCCACCTTTAGTTTTATACTTTTTTAAAAGTTTCCAGTTGATTTTAGTATTTTTTTTGGTATTTGTACTATTTTCAATTTCTGAATCTGAGTCTAAATTAGAATAAACCACTTGGAAGACATTTTCTGCTATAAGACCATCTTTACAGTATTCTTTTGCTCAGCTAAGAGAATTAGTGGGACATTCCACGTCACCGCTCACCTTCATTTCATTATCTTAAATTCCTTATCTGAATCTGATGTAAAGTAGATAGCCAGCTATCTTTGCATCGCACTACGTCATGAGTTCAAATGCATTTATTTTGTATGCTCAAGACGCATGCAATGCTTATCAGTATCAGTAGGCCATAAAGTAATTTTGACCAAATAAAATTCATTTTTACAATTTCAGCCAGTGTTTGACTAGCCACTGGCTGGTGGCTATAATGGTAGTGGTTTAAATGGCCTAGTGGCTGGCTAAAATGTTTGTTGGCCAGTGGCTTAAATGGCCT
>JABASH010006501.1:0-10543 GCA_019776445.1 Tomocerus maximus
CCCTGTATGACTTACTGTCGCACTGTCGCAACTGTCGCACTGTCGCATTTTGTCAAAACCCCTTTTTAGATATGTCTTGTAGATTAAGTAGTAATTATATTTAGAGCCGATTCCTATTATTCTTAGCTGCCTATATTGATGAATAATCATGTAAATGAAAAATTGCAACTGGGCTATTTAATATTTTGTTGTGCAACTGGATTTTAATAAAGAAGTGCTTACTTAGATTTGACAGTTTAGACAATTAAAGATTTTTATTTTATCCTTTGAAATAGGCACTTTGCTAGTTTTTAAGTCAAATTAATACTGATTACTTATTCGAAATTCAAAGATTGCTTAGTTTATCGGGCGGCGCCACCCCCGCTTTTGGAAAGGAAGTTTTGGGTCGGCCAACTCCTGCCTTACCCAAACTCTTCCTCCGCTTGCCAAACTGTCTTTAAGACCCATTCTGATCATTCTTCTGCTACTATCATAATCAAATCCTATCAGTTTTTCCTGAACATTGAGTTGTGCCACTGAAGAAGGAGATTTGACTTGACCATTTACTTGCAGCTGAAAATTGACATACCACCGACCATTTTCTTGAAATCTCCCTGAAAATAAAAAAGGTTTGTGCTATAAGAACGATAGTTAATTGTTAGTATAATCACTTTAATCACCTTGGCGATCCAGTCTAATCCCATCATTTGTCTGCTCAGTGGAGCCACTAATCTTACTGTCCGACGGTATACCCTTAACCCAGTTATCGAGCACCAATTTCGCCGCGTTGAGTTGACTGTTATTTGGTCTTAAAAGCTTGTCAGGACTAGGGGCATCGCCAGTAATGGTAGTTACATACTGAATGTTATTTACTTGTTGATAGCTTCTATCAAGTTCTCGTTGTGCTGATGGAAAAAAAGATTTTATAAAAGTGCATGCAGAAAAGACAACATCTGTACATAACGATGAACTAAATACCATAATGAACTGTAAAATCAATTTACCATAAACACTGGAATCATGGAGAAGTAATGCACATACAATCACTACAAGTGGCATCATATTCTGTTTTATCCCAAAAATCCGACTGGTCCAAAAATAACCTCGATTGTAACCTTTTTTATCTAAAAACATATTGTACAGTTAAGCCAAGATGATGACTGCTGTCAGGTAGCTGGGTAGTCAGGACAAACAATTAAAATATCAATTTTTTCGTCTCTAAGGACAGCAATAGAGCCAGCCGAGCCACTAGGCCTACATCGACATTCATTTGGCACAATCTTCGCGAATTTTGTGCCAAAATGAAAAAAAAATTGGGTTTGAATAGTTTACCTCTAACTACCAGCCTACCTGACAGCCTTCTCCCAATAATATCTCCTATAGCTAATTATCTTGCAGTTAAGCTATTACTTTTAATTGTATGAAAATTGGAAAACCATTTAGAAAACCATAAATTGAAATATAGAAAACAAAGGTAGGGAGAAAGAATCCGTTTTTCTTTGTAAAAACTGTGTAAATTAATTTGTAAATTAATCTGTTAAGAATCTCAAAAACCTTAACAAAATATGTTAATTCAGATAAGTTTCCTGGATTTCAATCTTGGATTAATAACTTCTAGTAACAATAACTCGAAAATTGTAATTCTGTCCCGGAAACTCCTAATCGTAATTAGGGGAATTGTTTTGTATATTAAGTCTCGCTAAGTTAAAATGGTTTGCAAAGATGTTACGGATAGACTTTAGCTAACTATGGTATAGTAGGAGGAGTCTCCCACAGATTTTACAATAATATGTATCCTACAGATTGATAGTTATGAATATTACCAGCTAAGCAAAGAAAATGTAATAAACTGACTTTTCTAAAAACATCGTTACGCCGTTTTTATACAAATCGACAACACTTTGCTAAGTCCGTTTCAGAATTCCATTAACAGTTAATAATGACTATTATGTTGCTCGAAAACCACACTTTTCCGTTTTGAACTGTGGTCGAATCCATCCAGGATAAAACACTCAAAATATAAAGGTATATACTCATATACTTACGCTAAGATAAATATCTAGTGAATTTAATTGGTGTAGTTTATAAAAATAATCTATTATATAGTATATTCCTCGGAGTAGGAATAGCTTCAGAGTATTCCTGTAGATTCATCGTTTTAAATATATTTATTTTCGACTCAGTGCACATAGATGGTATTTGGTCACCAGTATAGTATACTTTAATTCACTTCCCCCCTTAATCAAATTTTAATGAATTCTAGTAGCAACTACCAATCTCCATAATGTACACAACATTGTGTTGTCAGTTTCACATTAAGTAAATAAGCTGGCCACTTATTCTGTTTCCATTCTTCATTAATGTCCTGAAGAAGACATTTGTCTTCTTATCGAAGAATAAAGTTTTTATAAAATAACAGTTAGCATCAAGAGTCATGAATAGTACTTTAATTAACAATTTCCGAGCTTGGAAAAGTCTTCTACGTCATCTAAATGTACATCTCAATACCTCTCAGAAAAATGACCATAAAAAGTCAACACAGTCCAACGAACCCCGAAAAATATAAGATAAAATAATAAATGAAAGATAGACACAAGTTATCAAACATTACGATGTCAAAACATTTTGGCATTTTGACAGTATCCTAAGCTTATGATGTACAGTCTGATTTTTACTAAATTTGAGCTCGAGATCTGAGAATGTTCACCGGCCTCTGCCCCCGTAAAGTGTGATCTGGCTTCTGGCTTTAACTTACATGCTATACACTCTTTTGTATTCTTGCTTACACTTGCTTGTAATTTAGTCCCCTCAAAATGTTGCTGCCAGGATACTTACCATATACATACTGTAAATTATATCGCTCACCAAACCTTAAATTAATATGTTCCATGCAGTATTGTTACTATTTGTTACAAAGTATTTTACGAAACGTTTTACTATTGTACTTTTTGCCAACATTTCAGCACTCAAATTAGAACTGAGGACAAATAAGTCAAAATATCGAAAATGTTTGTAGGCCAACCTCAAGGCAATACGTTTGCCAATCCGAATATGTACTACATGACCAAATCGGATCAGAACTTTTGGAGATTTTGAACCAAATGCTCGTACTCGCACGTTTGCAGATTCTTCCTTCCTTTGTCCGATAAAAAGATAAAAATGCTATATGTGGTGTAATCAGAAGTTTAAGTTTATCAGAGCTCTTTATCTCCATACACATTTTATGTCAATATTTCATTTAGTGAACATTGGTCAACAACCTCAAACTGTTCATCTCTACTATATTCACCAAACTAGCTCATAACTAACCTAATCGTCACTAGCAGCTTTATTACTAAACGAGGGCTAAGGTAGTCATTTAGTATTTCAGCCTCCCTGTTGTATTGATGAATGAAAAACGAATTCTAAAGAAAGTGAAACCGCACTCAGGGTGCAATGTAATTAATTGCATTTAGCCTTACGGACAATTGGAGACAGAGAAGTGGATGGACTGAAAGCTCTATTTTCCAGCCATTCTTCATAAAATTCAAAAGAGAGTCGCGTAAGCCACTAATATTACTATATCATATCCTATATTTGATAAAAATGTCAGACAGTGTAAAATATTATAAGAAAAAGAAATAGACAATACGGCCAATCAAATTACTACAATTTATGATAGTGATAAAAGTAAGGAATAAGATCGTTTGACAGGTGATATAATTCCCATCTTATATTGAATTCAATTGGCTGATAAATTTATCTGTTAGGTTAAGTCAACTGTGACTGACAGATAATACAATAACTGAATACTTTATTGTCTACAATATGTTGGAGAATGGTTATCAATAGTCTGGTATCTTGTCTCGAAATATTTATTATTAATTTTATTTTTTGCAATACACAGACAGTTATTTCAGTGTATTGCAAACAATTATTATGTGTTTCGAAATGATATATTGTTAGTTGCAGTGTCTTCAATTAAATGAAAATTAATTGAAAGTTAATTGGCTAAGGTATACAAAAGAATATACTGATTATTTTATCGATTACGAGTATTTGAGGAATTAAATTCTTGACTATTAAGTATCTATAATTGTTAACCAATTATTCTTAATGTACTAAATTAGGAAAATGAAGTATGAATGTTAACATATATATTTGATAAATATGTAATAATGCGGCTATTAGATTATTTGGTTATTTCCATGAAAAGTGTAAATTGAACTATTGAATGATGGAGAGTGAAATGAAAATGAAAAATAATCATTGTTATTCCAGAATCGGCAGAGAGAAGACGTGCATTTTTTACAAGAATATAGTAAGTTCCGCTAGTTGACTAGTAGGAGGGCTGACAAACCTTAATTATCACGCAAATTAGATGACAGATTTTGGGAGATGGTATTACGGAGTGCGACTACTACGATGCTAATAGATTTTAAAGTGCACGCACCTGCAGATAAGGACCTTGTTAGAATGAATTTTAAGGTTAATTTTAATAACTATAATCTGTGTGTTTGACTTTTATTTAGCACTAGTTTAGCCCAGACCAAAGTCGAAGACGTAAAATTCCATTCGCCATTCAATCAGTATGCGGAAAGTTCCAGGATATTTGTACGTACTGCTACTTGTTTTTGTCATCGTCTTGGTGTTTGTGTACGGATATAATACAGGAGCAAGCACTGCAACAGCCAATAATGACGCTATAATAACGAGTATGATTATGAAGGCAACATCATTGTTCAAATGTCCCAGGAATAGTAATTCGTCAAGCATTTCAACAAACAAAAATAACTATGACACTATTGCAACCAGGATGAATGCAACTGCATTGACAAAGGGGCGGGATGAGAAGAATGATACACTGGAACAATTTAAAATACGAAATAAATTAATGTCTGTCCCGGATGTGGAAACGATTATAAAGGGCGGTATAAAAAATGTCAGAAATCTTCCTCTGTACGAATTTATCATGGGAAATAATGGACAAACTTTTCTCAATAATGCTTCTTGCGCCCCTTTCCCTGTTTTGTTGGATATTCGTTTTTCAGAATCTTATTGGCAGGTAAGTAAAAAGTTAATTAGTCATTTTGAAGCAGCTTAAAATAATATTTTGGTCCGTAAGAGATAAGAATTCTTAAATTAATATGATTAAATTTGCTTTTAACAGACCCAAATTGCGTTAGATTGGACTTTTCACGTTTTTAATGCATATTGGGATAGTCGAGAGTTGAATGTCGGTGGCCCATCCATTCGCATTTTAGGATATGCAGATCGCGATTTGAAAACTGCTACAATGTATTGCCAAATTTGGTTTGAAAACGAAAAAATGCCAAGAATATCTAAAGTGAGAATTTTTTCGTAAAAATAAAACAAAAAATGGTCTGGTTTTCACTAACGATCATAATGTTTCTGTAATTTAGTTTTGGGGTGCTGCATTTATATGTCTGCGAATGGCAAATGGCAATTTGACACTGTATACCTTTATTCTGTATCATTTCAATTTTAATAATCGATGAATAAATTTCAGGTGATTGACTTCGAAGTAACGTGGTATATGTCCGTGGATAGCATGACAGATCCAATTTACAAGTATGCCTTTGTACCATATCTTTTAAATTGTCCTATAGAAATTGGAACAAATGAAATGGTATGTAAAGTATCCTATTGTTTTTAATCTGTACCCAATATTTTAATACAATTTAAGACAATTTATTCAAAATTTAAATCAGGTTCCCGTTTCAGTCTCTGTTGTGGCAAATATATGCGATAAGGCGACTACAAATGTCAAAGTCCATTACGAAAAACCGTTGAAAACAGAGAAAGTTGCAGTGTGTGTCAGAGCCATGAATTTTCCTTTCATGGATTTATCAATTAGACTTGTTGAATGGCTCGAGATCATGAAAATTTTTGGTGTCCATAAAGTTTTTTTGTATGAGCGAAATGTTCACCCAAATATATCAAAAGTAAAATGAGCTAACTTAAAAATGATTTTTTGAGGGGAACTCTAATTAATTGTAATATTATGTGATATTTTTACAGGTTTTAGCCTACTACGAGGAATCCAAGTTTGTCGATGTTGTTAAAGTGACTGTTGCTGGAGGCATTCCCAATGAAGCTTTATTAAGCAAGGTTTATGATGCCATGGCAAGTAATATAATCATCCGTTTATTAATTACCTAATGATTTGATTCGGATTAAGATGTCTTTATGTTTCGGGACTGTCAACATATTGTTAAAAATTTCTTTGAATCTTTATTTAAGGTATTTAATATCGAAATAAATGCCCGACTGAGCGTCATTTCTACTAATAAAGAATTAAAAGCCTCAGCAATGTCCAAGTCGAATGATTCCCCTAAAGGTTTATCTTAAAGTATAGCAAGTATGGCTATAAAATGATCATCTACAGTATTACAAAATTACTTATTCAAACTAAACCATCTTATGGTCTTACTCAAAATTAATCATTAATCTTATTATTTGTTATTCATTTAATTACTGCCTTTGGGAGCAACTTCAGTTTGAGGCAGTCATTTTAATTAACTATAATATCTTTCTGCTTGCATTTTACCAAATTGTTACGCTTGAAATATTATTGTCTTGAAATGATTTAAGGCAGGGCAAAAACAAATTCCAGTTTGCAAAATTTTCATTGAAAAAAGAAATAAAGAGTGAATAATTGAATTACTCCACAAATTTTTCCAATATTCTCAAAATAATATTGATCTTTTAGGTCCATAAAAATTTGACGATTTTTAATAATGTTTCTGTTTCAACAGGGGAATCAATCTTTGGTAACGGAAATAATACCCATCAATGACTGTCTTTATAGAAATCTGTACAATTATGAATATCTTGCTGTCATCGATATTGACGAAGTAAATCCTTACATTACATTTTACAATACAGTCTATTTAAGAGTGTGCGTATAAATTACGTAAATGGATAAAAAGCTGTTTCGACTGTGGAATACCATTAATGGGAAATGTAGGTAACAAATTAGGATTGTAATGAGAAAAGATGAAAATAATTATTGGCGATCACAATGTCTTATTGGCGACTTTATCCACGGACGGTTCGCACAACTCTAAATATTTATATCAGAATTCTAACGTCATGATTTTTAGTTTTTTGTTCCCAGCCTAACGGAATCTTGGCTAGAGTTGCTACAAGAACTCGAAAGAAAATACTCCAAAGAAGTTTCGTCATTTGCATTCCAGCATACAATCTTTTATCCAGACATTACATTAGACGGAGAGGCACAAGAAGAGTTTGGGATTCCTCCATTTCTGAATCTGGTTCAGGTAAAGTAACAAGTGATCCAACTAATATTTAGGTTTGATTGGTATCCATTTCAAACCTTCGATTTAGAAAAACTATTTAAATAAGACATTTTGGAACAAGCAGTAACACTGTTTTACCATTAATTTGATAGTTTAAGAGCATTTACTGAAATAAATTATACCACATCTCATAATGTACATAAAAAACTAGGTATACTGATAATAACCAACGATTAGTTTGTCTCAACTGCAGGCCTGAACTGAAATCATATTAGAAACAGCCGTTCTTTAGACAAATTCATGACAAAACTTCATTGGATCATTATCATAATCGCAGACCAAATTCTACAACTATGAATTATTCTCGGGGAAATTCTTCATTACTTATCTCCTTATAAACTAGCTTTTGTCGATTTTTAAAATAATATTTGTCATATAAATATTTAATTAGGTTGAGCAATTAAAAACATTTAATTTTCCGATATTTTAATTGGATTGTAGTCCCCTCCCCCTTTGATTGATAAGATATATTTGAGTGACAAATATTTTAAACAATTATCTTTGATAGCAATTATTATGTCCAGTTTGGCAAAATAACTTACTAATTACTAAATTAGTATGACATTCAATTTCGTTAATTCAATATTCTTAATTTAATCACTTCTTAATCTTAGAAAATGACCACGTAGAGTAGAATTTGCTTTACAACATGTATTTAGTATTTTCCGGTATTTTAATTGCAGTTTGTTTCCATCCTCGTTATTTAAATTCGAGTTTATATATTTATTCCCATAAATGTCATTGGAGTTTACATCCACCTCATTATTTTAATTGAAGTATGTAAGTTAATTGTAGATATTTTTTTGAAATTCCAGGAAGTTTATCGAGCATGTGCATCATTTCCCCGGGGTGGGGGCACTAAATGTTTTCACAATCCATTAAGAATAAAAGTTTTACACAATCACTACCCATTAAAGTGTTTTGGCAGTTGTGAGACAAAAGAAGTAGATGAATCTTTTGGAGATCTGCATCATCATAGATTCGGAAAATTGGAACAAGTCTTTTGTCCAAAGGATAAGTTTATCATCGACACTACTCTGTGGAAATGGAAACATGAAATAGTTAACAGAACCACTTTTGCTCTGAAAAACTTAAATCTAATTTAAGTAAGACAATAAAAATCAATAAATGGCTACATAGATGAGTTTAATATGATCCAGTTGAAATGTTGAAAATAATGGCTACTTAATCATTTCATGAAATATGGAAAGTGATCAAAAATTCAGTTAGTACATTCCTATTATCACATAATGATTGGTTTTATATCATAAAAATATGTAAATACGTAAACTTTTAACAAACTTTTGAAAATAATCATTAGTTACTGATGAATCAATTCTATATACCTGACTAATTGGCGGCGTTGAAAGCTAGCATCTGAGTTTTTTTCAGTAAAAACATTTAATTAATGTCAAGTGAAAAAAAGTAAAGAGATCTAAGGCTGGAACCCTACCATCAGATACCAACATGAAAACTTATGGAATATTCTAATGTAGACAATATTTATGGGATGGGAATGAAAAAAGTCAATTCAAGCAGACCAGCACTCGTCAAACTTATGTACCATTAACTATTTCCGCATGTTCACCAACCAAATAACAACTATGCGCATGGAATTTTTATTGCGGGGATGACTTAACCGCCTAGACGAAATGAAATACCAAGCAGCTCTCAAGTAGAAGGCCAAGGAAATCAAATTGGATGACAGGACCGTCGTAACGAATTATATTTTAAGAAAACAAAATATATTCTTTGATGATAGGGAATCTTGTAAGCATCTGTTATGTGAATGTAGAGTACATGAATGAGGACAGGAAGAAGACCTAAATAATTATGATACGAAGGTACATCGACTCCCACCATACATTTAAATTGGTGAATCTTATTAAATTTATGGTTAATGCTCTAAATAGAATAAATAGTATGTCTTAGGCTTAGAAAATGGACAATTGTAAAATAATATTGTTTCGAGTAATTATGTCATGTTCTATGGGCTATGCCCGTAAAGTACATCAATAAAAATATAACGAATGAATGAATATACCTGACGAATTGTTGGTAATGAAATTAATTTTTCAAAACAGCATCTGGTACAGAGTATAATCTCATTTAATTATCAAGAGAGCATGATTTTGATTTTCAATGATACTGATGATGATACCAATGATGATGCCGATGATGATATGATACCGATGATTTTCCATGATACTGAAATGTTTCCAAATAATCCCCAAGGATCATTTGTGTTTAAATAACTATATATTTGCCAAATAACTTGTGCTTTTAAAATTAAAGTCTATTTAATTCGGATTATTTGAATTGCAAGGTTTGCCATCGCACGGTCCATCGTGGCATACTTTCAAATTAGGTTTTGAAATATAAAATCCATGGAAAGTTATTACAATCATTACATCAAGAATTGGAATTAAATGTATGATGAACTAACTTGGATTGCCTGATATAATAAATGTCCCTTATTTCGGTAAGTTGTTGGTAGCGCAAACAGGTGCGTCTTCACCAGAGGGTTTGCAACCGCTACAGTTGTCCAAAATTACAGCAATACACAATGCAAAAAGCAGAAGTACTTTACCCATGATGGGTTTCTGGATGCTTTTATGATAGAAGATATTGGATTTTACTGTAAAATATTTTATGTTTGTTGATAAACGCTTAAGCTGAAATGAGAGTCGAAGACTATGAAGCTGACTGAGGTAGAGGAAATAGTATAAAACGAGCATCATACATCATCATCATCATTGACTGCCAATGCCAATGTAAGGCATGCCACTGTGAACTTTTATGAATGTTTTTAATGAGTTTCATACCCAGCATATTAAAAATGAATAGTAGACAGATAAAGGTAGAGGAAGTCTTTTATTTGTAAGCGGTCCGCTTTATTCGCTAAATACAATAGATATTGAAAGCAAGGGGGGGTTTTACTTGATTCTGCTACCCGTGGGAATAATATGATTATAATAATATATATATGTGCCAATACTAACGCCCATATGTCAGCCAATGCCCGATAATAATAATTGTACTCAATGTCAGTCGGTGCTAATTCATTAACGACTGTAAATCAGAACACATACACAATTAGTTTCATATTGCCAATTAGTTAAGATCAGAATTATTATTTCATTTAAAATGACAATGTTACAAATAGAATTAATAGCGATGATGGGACAGTTTACGTGACAGACCAATATCAAGGGACGGGTGTTGCACAAAAGATAATATCC
>JABASH010006502.1:0-10543 GCA_019776445.1 Tomocerus maximus
AACATCCATTTGAACATGGTTTATTCTAATTACCAATATATATATGCATATGGAAGGTTCACAAGAAATTTTATCAGTCCAAACTACTTACGAGAAGGTTTTTAAATATAAATTTGTACAGGAAGGTATATACGTTTTAAATACGTTTTAAAGAAACGTATCAGCAGCTCTTATTAAGCCAAAATCAAAGCTCTATTGCGGGATTTACAAAATGCGGCAGATTGCGACAGTTAAGGTTAGCCTAACTTTAACATGTATATTTTTAATTAGGTTAGGTTTTAAAAGAGGCAAAACACTGACCCGTGCCTTAACTGTTGCACCGTCGTACTGTCGCATTTTGTAAAAACCCCTTTATTGCCAAGTCCTTCAGCACAAGTATACACACAGGGACCCTGATCACCCTGATCAGACATAAAGTATGACAATTTGATGATGTTAATCAGCTAATGGTTACGTGTGCCCAATAAATATTCATTCCCTATCGAAGAGAAAATATATCTAATGGCAATGGGATCATAGACTAATTAATTTATTATAATCAACCCGTCAAACGCTATGGAATGTATAATAAATGTGATATAAATGGCGGACGTTTGGGAACTCGTCTATTCAAAATATATAAATGTAGATACATATTGTCATAAAAAGTGATTTTCTGTAAATTCATATTATCAGTATGTAAAGCTCTGTCTTCCTAAGTTGGAAATATTTTTATTATTTGATGGGTGCATGCAATAACCAAGATGTTACAATTTGTATTGAATCTCAATTTGTTTCAAAGCATATTGATTTAAATTAAAACGATATGATTTTCAAATATATATCGACAGAACGCAACTTCCTTACATTGCATAATGCATTCCTTATTTCTATTAAAACTAAGCTGGACCGTTGACTGGACCGTGCTTCTGAATACTATTTATCAATGTCTGTGTACATTCTCTCCCGCCGTCTCTCTGTGGCTTCTTTGTCCTCACAGATATATCGAATGTAGTATCGCGATACTACATTCTTTCTTATGTATTATGTGCCTAATACTATTAGAAGGTACTGCTAATTGTATAGACTATACCCTTGTATTGCAATTACCATTCTACGTACCTTCAAGTTGTAGGATATACTTTCCAATTGCATTTTTAGATTCACTCAACTTTCTGCTGGACAGTCAACTCTTGGACTTCGAATGTCAAACGACCTGATTTCAGCAGTCTCCGTGCCTTTTCTTAAAATTATTTTTGTGTACCCTTTTTCAACAAAATAAAATCATGAAAATTTATTGTGCACAAATCTATAAATTGCCAATTGCTGTTGTGTTGCTTTACGTATAATCCTAGTATATTTATTTTTTCCCAAGTGTCTGCTCATGTACTGTAATCCAATACAGATATTTCGTAACTTCGTCAATGTTTCTCATGTTAGTTTGGTGAATTGCTTTTCTATTGTATCATTAGTAATTAACTACACTCGAAAACCTCAAAGATTTATTAGTGGTTACAATAAATAATATCGGATTGGTTGTCAATGTTAAAATAACAGAATTTTTTCTAGCTTTTTAATTATCATAAACTGTTGGGTCAGCCATAACTAACTTTTACGATAACTAAAAGAGAAGGATTAATTCTTTACAAATGCAAATATACAAAACTTTTTATACCGAAAGCTTCAAAACCGCGAAGCTTCAAAAGATGATACCCACAATTTTAAAATCTGGAGATAATTTAATTGTTTGGCTAGTAGAATATAATTTTATTTTCCTCGTAAGATTAATTTGAATTGATTCGCTGCTGCGAAGCATAATAATGAGTAATGAGAGCCAGTGATTGAAAAGTTATTTCTAGTTTTATGTACAGCAGGTAACTCAAAACAATTTATATGCTTTTATCTGTCATTATTAAAATAAGATAGTACTTGAGACTTTCCTGGCTGATTTCTGTGAAGTTTTCTGAGCAGTTTCTATAATACCTGCTAGCTCTATGTCCTGCTAATTTACCCATTTAAAGTTATATTATAGGAAGTTTCCGGTGTATTGTTGAGAATAAACTACTAGTCCTACCCCCTACCGAGCGATAGAGCTTCTAGACGAAATTCTCATAAAAGGAAATGACTCACAAGGCAACTGGGTCAAAATATTTATTATCGGACCCGAAAGTCTGTAAGTGAAGTTAACTGACTAATGCAAATGCACTACACATTTTCATACAAATTATTGCGGATGCATTCAGAGGAGATACGGACGGACTAACTGTATGTATTAATATATATAGGTATGTATGTATTAATACATACAGTTAGCCCGTCGGTATCTCCTCTGGATACATTAATCAGTTAACTTCACTTGCAGACTTTCGGGTCCGTTAGTAAATAGTTTGACTCAGTTACCTTGCAGGTGCTCAGTGTGAGTCACCTTCTTTTCTGAGAATTTCGCCCTAATTAGTCTGAAAGTTCATTATCCTCGGTAGGGGGTAGTATTTGTAATTTATTCTCCGCAATAATAACTTGCACATAATAATTGAGAACATGTGGATTGTAGGGATTTAGAGGATGAATCTGTTTACTGGTATCTAGTATCTTGTGATACTCTCTGTCCAAAATTCGCTGTTTTTCTACAACTACAAATGGCATTAGTCTTCTCCACTGCCCGATACTTATTTTACTTACTTGGTTCCCCGCTTCAATCTAAGACTTTTTGTTCTTCCGTGTTAAATACCATAAGTATTAGTTGACTGCACACATTTTGATAAAGAACAGACCCCATTTTTCATACTCAATCAACAAGGGATGGATTTTTCACAATCGTGTTGGTCATTCGCATTGAATTATTATGCATGCAGATATCATGAAGTAAATGATGTAATTGATTTCGTTAAAAATAAAAATCTGTAACATGTAGTGCAGGATTAAATAAAAAAATCTTGTGAAGATGTTGGTTGAATTTTAGAGTGAGGCGTCGGACTGTGTGCGAAAAAGAAGACTGCGACTTGCGAATTTGCATGATGTTCCAACTAACGTGTTTGGTGATGATGGCGAGGAATAAGGAAGGATAGTAGAATGCTTGGGATGTATTTATAAACACCCAGTTTAGCATAATATGTACCTAACAATAACTATTAGAGATACCCAACACAAAGCATTGCAACTGGGTTCATGTACCTATAAATAATCAGTTTGTCAGATATCCCTAAATATAATAACATCACTAAAAGTTACAGAGGAAAATGCTTATTTTGTGGCAATGCGATGGCTGTGCAGAATTATCCTTCTGCATTACTGCGTGCTATTGTTCTTTTACTATCATAAGTTATATTGTGGCCAGTAAAAATTAACTGCGGTACATAGCGAATTTTGGACCATATGTCGAAGGCAAGAGTTTCAGTCAGACCCAATAGCTTACAAAAGATTTTCGCAATGTCTCCAGATTCAATCACATCACGTAGATATGCACTTATTGAACATCTCATATTTGAAATTTCGGTACTTTCAGCAAATAACTAGGAAAGGAATTTTTAAATATTCTTTATGCCCTAAAATGTGTCTTGATCAGAAGTAATGTGGCCTCTCTGAATTTTGTTTAGGCCTTCCCTACTAAGTGGGCTAAAGATAACAGAGTTAAAGATGGATGTTGTAAGGATTGTCCAAACTAAATATTTCTCAAGACAGTGACTGGCTGTTATCGCACAGACAGACAGGCAAATGCGGGGGGTGGGGAGAGGGGGCAAGTGGTTTGGTTGAGTTGGCATGGCAGAGTGCTCAAGTCAATGCGGTTTTTCAGGAGAGAAGCACAAGGAAGAAAGATTTGCGTTGAGATTATGGGAAGATGGAAGAGGAGAGAACAGAGAGAGCGAGGAAATTGAAAATTTTGTCTTTTGTGTTGGATGGAGAAGTTGGAGGGAATTTGCTATGGCCTGCTACAGTTGACCAACACGAGAATATTATTTAAGTATAATATTATAACCAAGTAAGTCAGTCAGCAAGTACTCGTCTTGTAATTATCCCTATCCGCATTACTAAATCCCCTAATTGCCTTCTCGTATATGTATTCGTAGAGCAACGACAGCAAGTCAGAGTAGCTACTTGTACATTATTATGCATGCATGTGCAACCCAATCACACAGAGATGACATTATATCGAACCAAAATGAAAATCCTGGTGCACGTTGTTTGAAAAGATACATTCTGATGAGCATTCAGAGAGTTCTGGTGTAGATAATGACAGTCAAAAGCCAATTATGTACTTACAACAATTGAGAGGTCTAGTCTCAATCAGATGTGCTTGGATTTTTAGTTGCTTTGGAATTATTTAGGTTAGTACCTTAAATGTTGGTCCTTGTAAGTGTATTAAGCCGGAGCATCACTAACTGATGAATTAATGGAAGTTCATTCATTCTTGTGCAAGGCATCTTAATATAAATTACCATATTGCCATAGGTTTAACGATGTGTGTTATTTGTGTAACGTTTGGCGTGTCAAACAGCATAGAGATGTGAGTGAGTGAGTGAGAGCATGATGGCTGGGTGACTCCTATTCGGTGGGCATAGCAAGCCTTTAGTAGGATGCCTGGCTGCTATTCCAAGAATAATAATCATTCAGCATTACAGGTGACTGAGGAGTCTTCGCACAGTTTCATCCATTCTGAGGAGGAGATCGAGGATATAATGCACAGAGATCAGTCAGCAGTAATTGTATCTAAGTAAGCAAAAGGATGTCTGAGAAGAAAACCCACTACCATCCATCCAGCCACCCAGTGAACCCCAACGGACGAAACCAAACCAACTATACATTTCCCACCGCACACCAACAACCAACCCAACTCCTTAGTGCACATACATATAGATGCCCAAACACACCAAATTGCCAAAAACATCAGAAACTGAATGAAAAGTCATCATTGTTGACAACGCTTCTTGGTTTCTGTGTGCAGTGCAGTGTGTGATCTCATGGATGGCTGTAATATGATTGACATGACTACTACACTACGAAGGGATAATAGTATGGCAAACATGACACGACTATAGAAATGCTCCTGCAGGGATGACATGACGAGACTATATACACTGTGACATGAGGATTTATAGGAAAGGTCCCTGTAACTCGAGAGAAACGCAGGAGCCCCAGATAGAGAGTGGGGGAGGAGGAGGAGGGACGACGGTGAGGATAATAATACACTGACATGAGTGTTGGTGAGCTATTGGTTATGGTGCAATCAGAATACTACGTGCAGAATTATATTACATCGACTACATGTAATAGATTTATTTCTATATAATAGATTTATTTCTATATAATAGATTTATTTCTATATAATAGATTTATTTCTATATAATAGATTTATTTCTATATAATAGATTTATTTATGTACTGCCTTATTTATGTATAACAGATTATTGAGGAGAAGGAGTTTTTCTTGTGTTTGAGGAAGGGCGTAATTTTCCGTGAAAAACCAATTACCCAGAGAGCAGAGATGAAATTGGACTGAGATAGTGAATGTACGTGGAGGGAAGTGTAGGGGTGCCTACCCAAGTAGCCCATAAGTACACTCACTCGACACTCACTCGACACTCACTCGATACTCACTCGATACTCTCGATAGGCAGAGATGTGTATGGGGCAGGAGGAAGAGAGAGATGCCTGGCTGGTCGTGGGGGATGCTGATGGGGATGTAAATCTATGTCTGTCTGATGCATGCACCAACAAGGAAGAACCTATAATATGCAGGAGACTCAGGTTGCATGTATTAACTCAGGCAGTATATATTAGCTCAGGTAGTACCTATATACTATATGCTGAGAATCAGTAGTCGAGATGACACCCTTTTTACGCTACAGCTGTTTTTCTTCCTGGGCTCAAGTTGGCTTGTCACTCAGCCAGGTGAAAATATTTTGGAAAGCATATAAAAAGGGAGGCTGGGGAGTGGAAGAGCATCATACGCCGTCCAGGTGTCACTTGAGCAACAGTAGTCAGTGTGAGTCAGTCAGTCTTGTGCAGCCAGACTCAGAACACAGGTCGGTGGAGTTACCCAGTTCAGTGCATGTCTCCAGTTACAGTGCGCACAGTGGCCAATCTAGTGGACTAATCCGTCAGCAACGTAGGGAAGTGCATCGAGGGGCAGGATGCCCACGACAAGGAGTTCCCTCTCAGTCGCCACCCTGGCGACTGCTCTGTGCCTTAGTTTCGTCACTCTCGTCATCTGTCAGGATGTGACCAACGAGCCATCCTCAGCCGGGCTCTACTTGCCCACTTCGGCCTCACCCCGACAGCCCCACGGAGACTCGGACAATCTCGTCGTGGCCGCCCAACAACCCGAGTCACCCGAAGGTGGCGGGTCTGCGGACAATGAGGAGCAGTACAATGACTCGGAGGAGGACGAGGGCGGGGATGGGCCCGAGTACTACTCCTCCGAAGATGCGGAGCATGATGGTGAGGCGGCGGGACAGGACACCGACGAGGGACACGACGGATCCGAAGACGTCGAGGGTGGTAGTGGGGACAGCAGTGCGGGGAGTGCCACCAGTTCGGGGGAAGGGCATCACGACGCCGAAGAGACCCAGCCCAGACCTGTCTATGCCCTCCCAGACCTCATTGCGATGAGAAATTTGACTGATAATGACACACTTGCCAACGGCGACAACAATGCCAGTGAGTCCGCTGTCGTCTACAAAACTGCCGTCGCTGACTTGGACACAGCTGCCACCGGCTACGGCGGGTAAATATTCTTCCAAGCCATTTCCATAATTGTTGTGCCAATGCTCTAACTGATTTATTTCCTCCTTGCAGTCACGGACACAGCAAGGGCGGAAAGTACAAGAGCGGTCATCACGGGTCACAGGGACATAAAGGCCAAAAGGGCCACCACGGATATCACGGCTACAAAAAGGGACACAAAGGCCACTCCAACAAAGATCAGCACAAGGGACATTACGGATCCAACGCAGGACAGTCCAAGGGCTACAAGGTCAGTTCTCCCCGATTCCTCGGACATGTAAAATGTCATTTTCACTTATTTTCGGTGTTTGTGTGCGCAGAATGGAGGGCAACACCATGGAAAGAAGTCTCATGGCTCTAGAGGATCCAAACATGCCAAGTACGGTAAGAAGGGCGGACACAAGAAGGGACACTCCACCAAAGGATTCCACAACACGTACCATAAGGTGAGAGAAATGCCTTCAGAATAAATATTCATTCATTCCCCAACGAAAGAATAACATTGTGCCATTTCCCTTTCAGGACGAGTACAGCAAACAGAAGAAATTCTACGATGACTATCATTCTGGAGGTGAGATCTGCAGACAGATTAATGCAATGGTCATAAATAAATAAGAGATTATTAAATTGGTGACTGACTGTGTGAGTGCAGGACATCACGCCAAACACGGAGACTACGGAAACCACCACGAGGACTACGGCGGCAAGAAATACCACGGAAAACACCACAACGGGCACTGGAAGGAGAATCATCACGGGAAATACGGGAACCACAAGAAGGGACACTACGACGACAAGCACCAGGGCCACAAGGGTCAGCACGGACAACAGGGACATCACGGATACTACAGCCACCACGGCAACAAAGGACAACACCATCACAAGTCCACCCACGGCAACGGCGGCGGCGGACATGGCGGGGGCGGTGAGATCAACTCTCCCTTTCCGCTGACAATGACACAATTCGCACTTTCACTTTCGCTCAACCGAATCTCTTCCTCGCTCCTTGCCCAATTCCCTAACTGCATCTAGTCGCATTCGTCACAGCTCATTGGCTCCGAACAGAGCAGAGAAAATTGCAGGACGCAATTACGCCAGTCGCTCTCTTGACTTCCTTGTGCAACAACACATTGCACAATCGTCATCTGTGACGACACTTTGCCTCTCTCCCTCTCTCTTGCATGTAGTTGTTGGTAGGTGTAGTCGACAGGAGGACGAACTCCCGGTCCCAGCTGAATGAGTTTGCATGTCCACTTGAATACGTTTGCATGTTTTCAGGTTATGGAGGTGGGGGAGGAGGCCACAAGGGCTACGGAGGAGGCGGTGGCGGCCATGGAGGAGGTTCACCCACTCATTAATATACTTTGTTTGTCATCATGTACATAATACTTACCGAGTAGATGTAGCCGATGCCGGGTTTCCGAAAGACAGGAACCTGTGCGCATCTCGTATAACATTGCGCATGTGCATGAGATGTGGATGATAGTGTCCGTCCACTGGGCTCGGGTCGGCATACTTTTAGGTGCTTTGGGATTTAATATTGATATTTTGCATGGAAATTCCCTTGGGCCTTAGGAGGACATGGAAAGGGTTATGGCGGCGGTGGTGGTGGAGGACATGGAAAAGGTTATGGAGGAGGCGGCGGCGGGGGACACGGCAAAGGTTAACATTTTGCATGATTTCTCACTTGGCGAGGGCATGTCTTTCTGCCCTGTGGTAGTTGAGTAGTCGGCGGGTGGAGGAGACGCGGCGGCGGGTGACAACTCCTAACGGACACCATTGAAACTCAATTTGTGTGTGTTGAGCAGGTTACGGCGGTGGCGGCGGTGGCGGCGGCTACGGCGGCGGCTACTAGACCAGAAGGACCCCAGCTCAATTCAACTACTAAAAGGAGACGGTCAACGGAGAGCCGATGTTCCTCATTGCCCAACTCCGTGTTCCAGCACTTCCAACAATTGGAGGAGAGGGTCCGAGGGGGATGTCGCGTCTCTTCTTCTGCAACTGTACATAGTCAAGACAAGCGAAGCATCACTAAACATACTCAAATGGGCTCAGTACCCAATGACTTTTGTTAACTCTTACTCGCACGAGAGCAATCCTATTATCATATTCAATAAAGAAATACCAAAAAATATTCCATTTATTCATAAAATAATCATTTTTAGCACCTAGATCATCATTTCTTCCCAGTTTTCTCTCCGTTCATCTTTCTTTTCACCTCTTTTTACCAGTGTTTGACTAGCCACCGGCTAGTGGCTTAAATGGTTTTTAACCTGCCTAAAATCATTTCGAGCTGTGGCTAAAATGGCCTAAAATAAAAAATAGAAAGGAACTCAAAATAAAGCAATGGTATCAAGTTATTGCTGTGAAATTGGTTTGTAAGTGTTCAGAAGTCGATCTAATTCCATTTCGGACCCATTAAGGCATTTTAAACTCAAAGGTAATTAGGGACTACTGTTTCAGGAGGAGTATTGGGATAGGCAATTTTAGCCACTAGGCCATTAAAATGTAAAAAAGCCGGCTAAAATAAAACACTGCTTTGTACTACTCTGGCTGTGTAATGTTCATCAATTTATCATAATATCGTCAGTATCTTCATATATACCTACGTGGTTTCCCAATCTCCAAATGATACAAATGTTTATTTATCATGTATTATTTATTATTTAACCCTCAATTAAGGTCGTTATAATATCAGGATACAAGCAAAGAATAATGATATCAGTACATAAGATAATTATAGTAAATATTATAATACATACCCTGTTGAGCTAGCGATCTCCCGATTAATAGGGCGATCTCCCCCCCCCCATTGGGCTGATCTCCCTAATAGGCTACAGCACATACCTACTAAATAATTCCCAATGCAACATCGTCAATGCATGAATAGTTTTGTCGCTATGTGCGGTATTGTGTTTGTGTTGAATTGGATTGATTTTATTAAAGTGCCAAATAGTACAATCATAGAGGATGATATTGTTTTCACAACAAATAGCACCGAAGGCAAGTCAATTTCGATACCTTACTCCCTCAGACAAAACCGGGTCGCAACCATGAGTAGAATGTCGTTAGTCAAATTACATACTTTTGAGTGTTAGACTATTTGCTTCGGTTATTTATTTATTTTGTCGGCTGTATTGTATGATATCTTATCACGAAATTATCAGTAAATCACCGATTTGTAAAAATGTTTCTGCAAACTGACCGGTGCCATCATACTAGTAAAGGCACTTTAACCTCTGAAGATTATATTTTACTATAGATATAAAAGGTGCTAATCATACATGCTTTAAATATTAATTATAAGATTCTCACATCACGTAATTATTACGAGGTCTTAGATGTTAAATCAAATGGTAACAGGAAAGAATCTCCCCGAGAAAAAATCTCCCCAGCGAAAAAATCTCCCCGAGAAAGAATCTCCCGAGAAAGAATCTCACGGGAAAGAATCTCCCCGTGAAACAATCTCACCGTAAAAATTTCTTTTACTTGAATATTTGAGGGAGGCATTTTTGTGAACTTCAATAGAATTTTGCATTTGTATTGCAAAAACGTCAAATGAGACAACAATAATCAAAACTGCTGTACCAAAACTAAACTGTTTGTCCATCTACTGTTATTTAAAACCGTTATAGTTGATTGTCCAGGGCGGTAAAAGAAATTGGTGGGACTTACTATGCAGTCACATTGGATTCAGCTTCATTACACATTTTGTTTGTTATAATAGTACTAGTCAAAAGTAGAATCGAATCCGATTTGATTTAGATTTTAACAACAACATTCGATCTGCTCATGCGCGAAGATGAAAATCTCTTCATTTTAATCTGAATCTTTTGAATCGTCT
>JABASH010006503.1:0-10541 GCA_019776445.1 Tomocerus maximus
AAATGAAATTCAATCATCCGCATTCGGCTAAAGCATTTATAACTACAAGTACTTGGAGAACGCACATGGAATGTCATTACCTGAACCCTTTCTTTTTTAACCCCTGAAAATATAATTAGAATACGCTGTAACGCACTAGGCTTAAAGTCATTTTATTTGCTAGTTGTACTCTTTGTTATGTACACCTGCACAAACTGCTCAAAAGTTTGTGGGTATATAAAGGTCACTATTGACACTACGAAATTGTCACTTCAGTTTCATCCTCCAGTCTGGTTGTATTCTCTCACTTCACTCTTCAACAAGTAAAATTCAATAACAATGGTGCCTGAATTCAGTGTACGAGCAGTTTTAGTATTAGTTATTGTAGTACAAATGACTTACGTTTTTTCTGACACAACCTCCAAAACCTGTAAGATATCTTCTCTAATAATCATAATCATTAAACACTTGTACATATTGATTTAGTTTGATTTTGTCTTTGGAAATGTACTTTTGTCATCACCACAAACTATAACTTTATTGTAATCCTTTCAGATCCCGATCCTTCTAAACTGATTGCTGACTCTACTAACACATTAGATCAAACCGAAATTTCGAGATTACTGTTACTCCAGGATTTGGATACAGAAGATGTGCCGGATACTCAAGTAAGACGCAAGCGATACTTCGGACTTGGAATGCTCGGACTACCTAGCTGGTCACCTCGTTTTGGTGGTTATGATGGATTTTCAGGCAGATACTACGGAGGTGGGTTTCGAAGACGGTGGGGAGGATTTTTCGGATATCCTTCCAGACGATATGGATCGGGATGGTTCTAAAATCACCGAACTATTAACTTGACTAGTATGATTAATTTTAAATATCTAACGACAGAATTCGTTTACTAATTGTTATATCTGAGTTGAATGTTAATCTGTATAAATATAATTAAGAAGTATGTAGTATAATACCGTGAATATTATGGTGATCAAGTAGAAATAAATTTTCTTACATTACTAGCAGATAATAATTATTCTATGTAAGTTCTCTTGAGAAAAACTAAATTGTAATCGTTACAAGTAAATGAACCAAAAATTTTCTGTTACTTTATTCGTACTTATTTTCATAAGCACTAGCATTTTTGTCAATTTGTGGCTTGTAGTAACATACTACATCGGCGATGCACTGCATATAAACATTGAGTAGCCTGTTTTATTTCGACAGAACTGTTTTTTCGTTAGTTGTTTGGAACTTTTCTAAGTTATTTGATTATGGAATAACGAATTACTTAGGTATTGTCCAGAGTTAGAAGTACGCACCGTAGAATGATGAAAAGGGATGCATAGGGAATATTTCGTGTGTATAACGGACATCGTATAAGTACTACGATAATGTCATGTATTGGATAATCAATCTAATAAAGAAAGAGTTGTGCAAAAGTTAACATGATACAGATAATCATAAATGTCACCATAAAAGTTTCAGATGGTCTGATTCTCTTTTGTTTTATATTCATGGGATAATGTCGTTTATTGAGTAAAACTGTGGGGCATAAGCATTGTTTTATTTATCGAGTGTCAGCATGGCCATCAAATAATATTTATTGTCACCACACTCTGCTTAACTGAACAACAATTGTTGGTTTTGAATTGCCGTATTGAGCTAACTATAAAGGATTTACATACAATTGTCACCAAGATAGTACCATGTATGTTACTCCCCAGCAAAAGTTACTTCTGCTCCTGATTCTCCCTAGAGTTGACTCATTTGCATAGAAAACCCATACAGAGTGAAACAAAACGGAGGAAAAAATTATGGTACTTTAATAACATTAGGGACTTGTTCTCTATTTTCGCCCCAACTTCTTTGCCTTCCTAGTCTCGCCTTACCGCAATGTAATAATGTAGCAATAACATTTATATCCTATTACATGCCCATTACCAGAATATGATATGATTATAACTGAACTTATATTTAGCACAGCAGACTTTTCTAATAGATTGAAAGGAGTGCAATAATAATAATACCAACCTATTAGACACATAAATATATATTCTTACTGTCAGAAACTTTAACTCGTGTAACATCATTACTATAAAATGTACCTATAAAGCCTAAAGTTCTATAATATTACAGTAATAGGATGTTCCAGTTAGTACTAGTACCTATTCAAAAAGTTTTTTTAATATTAGACTTCAATTTTCTAGCCAACTTTGCCGTAAAATAGCATTTGTATTACCAAAATTGCTATATGGATATAGCTATAGGTACCTATAACTATATACAACTATGTATGCATAACAGCCATATAAAATACGCGTTAAAATTATTGCATTGCAGCAGTTTTGGTTTCCCCCTGCTTTTTTACTTCTTTTGTCATTTGCTTGTTTTGTGGTTATTGTTACAGTTATGGCTAATCTTTTTGGAAAAAGTTTCTCTTGGTTTTGTCTAGTCTAGTCAAGTGGAAGATCTCGACTTCGGAGCTCAGATTTACTTTACTGTTCCTTACAATATCCTCCTTCCGCATTTCTACTACAGCACATTACCATTCAATGTCATTACGCTAATGCTAATCCTACAGTAATTCTGTTAAAGAAAGTATAGAGCATATAATATGACTTACGTAATTATTATAGCAAGTAATTCTGTTAAAGAAAGTATATAGCATATAATATGACTTACGTAATTATATCTTATCATTAAAATAACACAGACAACAAATCTGACTGATTTAATACCTATATAGATGCTATAAAGTTTCGAATATAGATCAGTTATATAGAGAATGTTCTTTTTTCATTTCAATAAATAACATTCGGTGCATTTACATATGAGGATTTGTACGGTATACCACATGCACGTTGAATTTACAGTTATAAATAGTATTGGCAATGCTATAACATGAGCAAGGCTTAGAGGAGTACTTAAAAGCAATTTAATTAGGGAATAAATAAATAGGAGATAATAGTGTGTGACATGACATCGCACAATGTCAATGTAAGAAGTTTTTGCCAATTTGGTGGATTCATGGGTTGATGGGATTGCAAATCCAGTTTTGAAAGTCGGTGAGGAGAAGTAATGTAAGGCGGTAATCGCATGAGATCAGAAAACATGGGGAATGGAAGACGACGGGAGACATGTTATGCACGTACGTAGTGCTCAGTTACTTGAGTAAGGACGGGCCAGGCTCCGGAGAAAAATACGAGTGTAAGGTAGGGAATTTGGCAACTTTGTGGAAAACTTTGGGTTCGGCTCCTCGAGTGTTGAAGCCCCATTTGGGGTTAGACCTTATAAATAAATGTGTGACGTTTGGGTAATGGAAGAAGGTACTAAGTGTCACCAAAGTTAAGAGAGAGGAATGAAGAAAGTAGAGACAGAGAGACAGGATGAAATACATCTCCACCAGTTCCAGTCTCGACATTCCAGCTCAGCTGTAAATGTGCCCAGTCCAGTTCCAGTCAAGTCCACTGTCCCTCCGCATCCCTCCACATACATCTGCACTATCCTCCTCACACCATACACACTCTCAGTACTGCTACTTAGCAAATATTATTGTACACTAGGCATACACTCTCCTGCTACAATTATATCTGTACTGCACACTTTGCCTGTCGTCTTGTAACAGATATACAGTGGAATTGTTTTCTTAACTACTCAAGTTAAGTATTATTGTACTTCACAGACTCACACGCTTTGTCTGCCTTGCAATTCTCACCTTGTACCCACATTTCACTTGAATATAGATTTTATACAAAGACTAAACCACAGCAATTTTAATTACAAATCTGCTATGGGAAGTAAAAAATTACAATGTTAAAAAAGTGGCTCAGTTTACGGAAAATTCTATTACGGTAATTATTTTAAATAACATAGAACTCAGCACTATTTATCTTATAGTAATTGTTAAAAATATTGCAATTTAGTGCAGGTTGAAAAATTCAAGTTTCATTGGTTTGAATTTCTCTCCGAAAATACGTATTGGCGATTTGGGGATTGAAAGTGACTAGATGTTGTGTATGTAAATGTATTCAGATTTCTTACGACAATCGCAATCTGGTCATTGGTAAAGATAATTGAACTAATTGGAGCAGGTTAGCTAAGTAGAGGAAAAGAGAGATTGTGATTGAACACATTGCAAGTGCATTCTGTACATTACAGAGAATGTAGTTGGTGCACTGTGCAGTCAGCAGTGGCACTATAAGTTATTCGGTGGAGTTGGGCAGGACTGGGATATACACGTAGTGCAGTAGTGTAGGTAGGTAGTGTTGGAGAGTGGTCGTCTGCCGGGAAGAAAGAAGTGGGGAAAGTGCTAATATATAATGTCATATTCGATAGAAAGGCAATTATATTAGAAGTGGACTGGACTCTGTGGAGGGAATATCTCCATAACCCTAAATCAGCTTTCTTCCTCATTCACTTTACGTTTATCCTCTTTCACTCCGTTTTCACTTCACCTCTTCTCCCACATTTCATTCCCTATCTCCTTCTGCCCTATATAACACTCATCTTTGTCCAACTATCTACTTATCCACCGACGACACGGCTCAAACTCTTCCATCCTCCACTCCGACTTTAACAACTACTTACCCACGTACTATATAATCTTAAGTAGGTAATGTACATACACTTTGATCCGAACCGATCTGCCCAACTCTTCCTAAACTTCCGTCTCTACTAGAACAGCCAGGACTCGGGCCAATACCAACTTCAACCGTTTTCAGAACATAAAGAATCACCATTTATGGGCAGTCCAAATTTAACAAACTACAAAAAGACATTCAAATTCCATAATATCGGAATAAATTATGCAAATTAGCTTACACATCTATGACAAGTACTATCAACCTAGTTTGTATTAATTATGCCAGTAAAGCAAGTCATAATACAAGCAGTTTGTATTAATCACAGAAAGATCGAAATGCTCAGTCTCTATAATGAAGAATGGATGGATGCTGATGGCATATAAATGTATGTGATGTAAATGTAGTAAGTAGATGATAATAATAAGTTGAGGTATTCGGAGGAGGGAGAGAAAAGTGGAGTAGTAGAATGCGGGTTCGATGCCAGCAGAGAGGGCCGAGTGTACAGAGATCAGAACGCAAGTCGGACCAGCTTTTCCCTTCCCTCCCCTCAATTTGTGTCACATCCAATTATGTTGGGGTTGCCTCATTGTGAAACCGCCTTGGTGGGACCCCATTGGCTTTTAATTCAATTACTCCCTGCTCCAATATTCCTCTCTGTCTCCACACTTTGATTTCTTCATCTTCATTCCTCATATTTGAGACTACAACGTAAACAATCCTTTTCATTCTACTCCCGTGTCATTCAAATGCCAAATCCTTGCCTGCCAACACATAAATAGATGCATATGCATGTACCTACCTTAATTCATCTATATACATGACCTTGACTACTTTTACTACACCTGTCTAGCTCCTAAATATTTAAAGGAAGCTACTGTACTATTATAGGTTACACTACTGATAGACTACATGCATATGCTCACGAATATTATAATCTACTGAGGTTTCTACCATTTTTGCAGTAAACATAAATCAAATTAATTTTGTAATTCAATTATAAATTGCACTATAACTTATAACTGGACCAATTTATTTGTGCTGCAGTATAATATTTATATCTACATCTCAAAAGACCATTACGATTTATTAATGCTTTACCCATGCATGTCTTATTTATTTCACTCGGTACAAACCGAACATATAACTTTTAAGACCATGTATACAAGTATGTAGATATTTACGTTTTACGTATGCGTAAGGTGTCTACTAAATTGTCAGATACGAATCACAGATTCTAGTACTATATAGGTAAAACGTAAATGTGTTTAATCGACCCCTTTTATATTGCGGCTGCGGTTTACATAAATTGGAAAGCTATGAACGGATAAACAATTTGTATATTACATTAGCAAGGTATTCGAAATCAGAATTGAGGACATTAGATTAGGCAGTCCTATTACACAGTACGACAATCAAACACAATCCCCATTTAAGGATTTAGGCAACAACTTGCATGTATATGTCATGGTCAGGACCTAAGCTCATCCTAACCCAACCTTAAAGTATTCCAAACTAACCCTAAATTAACAAATGAGTGTTTAAAACAGGAAAAATATTTTATCATCGTTTTTTATGATGAACAAGCATTTGAGACATGCGTTGAAACAGCAAGTGCAGATGTGGAATGTGGTACAATAACTCTGTACTGTATCTCTTCTGTGCTATGCCGTATAATGTAGTGTAGAATAGAGAGTAACAGTTTAAGTAAATTAACGTTCACACTAGAATAGCCGAGTATACAAAGCATTAATGAATCAATCGAATTAATCCTATTAGAATTAATAAAGACGTGCTGTGCTGGATGGAACGCTAACATCATTCCACCAACTATTTTCATTCATTTGTACCAGAAGAGTTTACTTTTCTAATTTATTGATTTTACGGTTTGTTTGTTGTTTTGATAATATATTACCTATTAGGAGCAATCTCTTCACATCAGTCACAGTGAACGTGAATAAACATCACTTCACTATACCCATTCCTACATTATAAACCTACAGATAATTATGTAGTAGCATAGTAGAGGTTTTATTGATGTAACATTAGTATTTCCAGGTAATTGTATCTGACTTAAGTTTAAAACTTGTTTTAATACAAAGTAAGCTTTAGAAGTATCCCACTACCCACTTCGTCCGTTTTCAAACATAGCAGGATACACGTAGTCGATATTATATTGAACTGTTGATGTATTAATTATTTAAAATCTCATTTGTAAACACTGCTGTAGTACTCCTGCTATTTTTAGTATTGAAGTGCTCGATATAAAACATTCTGAAATCAAAAATTGAGAATAACATCGGAGATTATTGAAGACATCGACCTAATGAAACTAAATATGAAAAATATTAGATAAATGCAAAAGAAATGTAAAAGTAGCGAAATCCAAATATATTTAAAACTATTTTGGAACTTTTAATAATATTCTATTAATAAACGTTTGAATGGATTTATTAGAGATGTAGCGTCCCATTAAGGATTTGGATGCGGCTGTGAGCGACCCTGAAATACGAAGGGATTGGAAGGGATGCGAGACGACGCGGAGTAAAACGGGACTGACTGAACTGACTTTGATATGCCACTCGCCATTCTCATGAAGTTCCCAATGTGTTTGGACAGGGGAATCTAATTAGCCACGATTCTGTCCCAACAAATTGCTAACACTTAGTGACTCTGCCACATTCGAATTCGGACGGACCGATCATGTTGACTTAGCTTTGCTTTCTCTCCTCATGGTAAACATGTTTGGGTTTTCCTCCAGCACCGATCTCTTTAGTGCCCAACTATACACTCACATATCCGACTCTTTCCTGTTTATTTACACACTCCCTTACATCTATGCGCCTACATTGGCATGGGGTTTATAAGAACTGCATAGAGTTGACACAATATATCCCTAATAGGACTATTCTCAATGGATTGGTATTTTGGTTTGATGCCTTATCGTGTACTGCTGTATACTTATAGGCAGTATATAATCAGCAATATATACGAGTCAAAGTCACAAGAAGAACTATCGGAATGCAGACAGATATCAAGTTACATTACATTACGTTCACTTACTTACTTCATTCCAGTCCAGTTCACTTCTCTCTATACTTCCCTTTCAGTTTCCAGCATTTCAGTGAATTGCTCGGTTGGTTGTTGGTTCACTTTACATCATTTGGCTATATAGATCTATACTTACATCACGTCAGAATAACATTCTTGATTTTCAAAGGATTTAGCATTTTTGTACTTTATCTGGAATAATTCCTGATCATATGTTTAATTATCTTTTCTAGCTGCCAAACTTTGGTTTAAATTCAATTATTAACACATTTTCACTTTGTTGTCTTTACCAAATGAGTTAAACTAGTTAAAGCTATAGGCTTTGCCTGGACTGTCTTGATAGTAAAGTAAGCAAGACTAGACTGTCTTGGTATTTCTTATAGTATTTACTACAGAGCTAATTAGGTGATTGGGTTAGTTGATTATGATTAATTTTGCAAATAATATTAGGAAATAATTGCGTTGCATCTTCAACATTTAAACATCAAAGGCTGTAAAAGCAAATGAGTTTTTCGAACCATAACTTACATAACTGGGTCGCAGCTATATCCCCCACCACAGATTTTTTGCGTTAACTTTGGTTTGTTGCTAGCAAGTATTTCTCTACATGGATGAATCTACTTGTCCTTGTATCTGCTTACATTTACTGTTCTTCTTCCCCGAAACTCGGCTCACTTTCAGTTTCCTCTTCCACCGTGTCTAATCAAATCTGATTTGTTGTCTGTGAAAGGAGGCATACCCTGCCTAAATAGCGTACCATCACATTACGGCTAATGCGGGGACGGAGACAAACCAAAATGCGACAGAAAAGAACAGTTATTTGGATCACGACTGATTTTATTCACGGACTAACCGTATAGCGCTAAATCCTACACTACAATAATACTATCATGTATTATTGGTCCATTTACTCTGCCAGACTGTGTTAAGGGATTGTACTCACTATTAAGGAGATGTAGACCACTATTTCAAATCAAAATAACTATTTCCAGGTAGTGTACAATAGCATACTCATCCTCATGTAACTTTACTTCCCTTTGCATTCATGGAAATGTATGGGATTCCGGAGCGTAAAAATAGTTGTAATTTATACCATATAACTTCAATCTCGCCAGATCTATATAGCCTAGGCTAAGCTGTTTTAACCATTGACCATGTAAGTGAACCAAAACATAGCAGTTCCAAAAATCAGCAATTTTTTATACCCGTGATTATAATTGGTATGCAATTCCAAGCAATATATACATTTTTCATGTTATGAAGTTATCCGTTAACAGCCTATTATCTGTTATTAAGGTGCGTTAAGGATGCCCGATCTGTCTGTCCGTGTGTGGACACAGCTGAGTGGGTCAATGGTGTGTAGAGGTCAAAGGTCAAAAAACTGAAAGCAGTATAACTTTAGATCTGTTCATTGTAGAACGTCGTATGATAACTCATTTTTTACACATTTGTTTTTGTACACATTTTTTGTGTGTCACATAGAGGTCAATAGGGCCTCTGAGATCCTAAATGGGCAAAGTCGAACACACCCCCTGATTGGGGGAGGGGTTCAAAAACTCAAAATCAGTATGACTTTAGTTCTGTTCATCGTAGAAAGTCGTATGATAGCCCATTCGAAAGATAGCAGATTGTGGATACCTACTACCATTGATACATTTCTCCATTTCCCCCCTTGACGCACCTTTCTTATACCGTTTACGATGGCTTCACCTATACCATATTATCATTTCAAGTTTTCTCAGAAACCGATTTCAATACATAGTGTCCATTATTTCCTACACAATAAGTATACAAAGACTGCATACACATGAATTATATTCTTATAACATGTGTAATATTTAGTAAATGCTGCTGTGTCTCAATGTTAAGTACCTAACGACTGCCTCCTTGTCACGTAATATAACTTGAAAATCATCATAGAAAGATGCACATCGCATCGGTAGTAGCTGAAATAGCCCACAGCTGAAAATATCTATTGTAACTATGCATGTTGAATGTTGATCTATATTAAGTAATGAATTTATCACAGAAAAATAAATGATTAAACGCTATGCCAATCTTAGATGTCACCCCACCCCCTTTAATGCGTATCACTTTTAAGTGTACTTAACAGACATGACTTTTTATTTAGCGTGTCCCATATTTGCACAATAAGTAGGTACCTATTGGATTGAAACGACTATAGGAAAACGACGAGATTTTATTTGTATTTTTTGTTGAATACGTAGGTATTTTATAACATTATATAGGTATCATGACTTTCATGACTACTTACAATCTATACACACAGGTTCCTGCTGTTGGTACAATAAACAGAACTAGTATAGGTTTATGTAATTAATTACAGTTATATTGTTTAGATATAGATTGCAATGAATGTTCGTAATTGGTACATAAAAGATGCAGTTTGGAAAACAAGTAAGACACTATTTTGCTCAGCGAAGCAACTGAGATTTGGTTATACTTACTTTCTTACCTACACTTTAATGACTATATTGAGTGCTTCGATAAGTATTGAGCTCTACTAAATGTGGTCTTATTACTGTAGACATGATTTGACTTGCACTAATTCCTCAATTACATTACAGTTGTTTTGCATTTTTGTATTGCCAATATAAGTGAGTAGTAGCATAATAGAGGTGACAGCAATATATACCTTTCTGGTCAATGAGATGTTATATAATGCCTTTCTCTAGTATGCTCATGAAACTAATATAACCACTTACTATACAATCAGTAAATTCAGCAAATATTGACATACAATGGAACAGGAAAGTAATATTTGAATTAATTCTCAAGTAGACCCAAGGATTCGGCTGTGAATCTGCGAGCCTTTAGCCTTAAGTCAGCGATAGAACTGCTCTTTGATGTGATTCTTTCCAGGGTTGAATTTCCTAGAGATGCAGCAGCGGCGGATGATAAGCAACTAGA
>JABASH010006504.1:0-10538 GCA_019776445.1 Tomocerus maximus
TGGGTGTACTCAAATCACTTTCGTTATATTTTAACGTTCGTTAAAATTTAAGCAATTAACAGTTTAACGACAATGATCTTGAGGAACCCTTTTACTCAAATTGTTATTTTCACCATAAAACAACTGGCAATTACAAGTTTTAATACTTTTAAAAGTAATTATAAAACTCAAAATGGTACGAAGGTCAGTATCTTCATACCATCGTAAAAAACTGATTAAAAAATATTATAGAAAGGTTTTATTAATATTATTATTGGGCAAGAACTAAAAGTTACGTTGATAAGAAACTATTTTGCACTGAAAATTTGCTTGTATTTTAAGCTCTAGGTATTGCGGTCCTAGGACTATAAAACTTTTAAAAAGCAGAGATTGGGTTGGTTGCATACTTCCCAGCTACAACGAACTTAGTCTCAAATAATGTCCAAATTTATAAACATTTGCAAACATTCAAAAGTAATTCATAATTGCGATGTATTTAAAAGACCATTCAAAATTGATACTTTTATATCTTGGCGCTTCTGTTTCAGAATATAACGAATCTGTTATGGAAAAAACATGCCCTCCTAGGTGGTTAAATGTTGTTATAGTATAACAGTCGAAAAGAATAGGAAAAATGACGTCATGCGTCATCTGACTTTAACATTCCTGTTATCTTAACACAAATAACACCTTTTAACGCGTATAACGGAATAACATGGCTATAACGAAAGTGATTTGAGTGCACCCTAAGTATATCGGATTGTTCTAGTCTGTTCCTAAATTACTGTCATAATTTATTACATCACAAGTTTATTAGTCTGGACGAATTCGTGTGTAATTAAATGTTAGTTAATTTAGGTTTATTTTGCCTCAAATAATGTTCGTTTCCTAAATCTAATCCGTTTAAATTACATAATAATTAAACTTTCTTAATTTTTCAGTTCCGTCTCCCATCAGCCCCATCGCATTAAAGTATGCCTATAGCCTATAGTATAGGTGGGTATATTATGAAGCTGATTTGTAAAGCAAATCTTAACAAGTATGTGTACGTTTCTAAAAACATACAGAAGAAAGAAACCATTTGTGTAACGAATTTGGTCATTTGTAAAAATTTATTGGACAATATGTTAGTATTCTCATCCTATAACGAACCGATTAGTATACGTAAATTTAACAAACCAAGAAGATATAGATGTAGGATTTATTTGGTTAATTTTATTGTTTTCTTATATTTGGATAGAAACATTACATTTCTGTTTTTCTCCAAGTACAGGGTGCCAGAAATCTACTAGTGAATCATTCACTATATGATTTTTCTGAAATATCTTACTAAGACGCAAAAAGAAATGGTAAAATGTGGTTCGGTAATGTTTTATAAACTTAAGTTTTCATGTCAAAAGATTGTTTGGGACTGTTTATTATTAGACAGTCTGTAGGACAATAGATTCTTGAGTATAACTGAGAATAATACGAATTTGTGAACTGTTTTTGGATAGCTAAATGGTTTATTGAGTGTAAACGGTTAATTTGTAGATACCCTGTATGGGAAATGATTTGGTATTTACTGATAAGAGGAAGTATGATTTATGCTTTCACTTTATCTGGACAATAATTCTAACAACTTTTCCGCTGAGTTGAGTAGTTTTGGTTTTTTGTTCGTTAATAGCCAGGCCTAACACACTATTAGTCGGCGGACATAAGTAAGTAGTTGCCTATATTAAGCATTTCTCTTTGTCGGTTCCATTTGGCCTTTATTTTTTGTTAGTTGTATTGTGATTGGGACTGTGACTATCTGGGAAATTGGCTCATCCCTTGATTTCCCCTTTTGCGTTTCTGCTGCGTGTGGCATGGCCGTATTACTACTATATTAGATCACATCTGACTTTCGTTTCTTTCCGCAGGATTGGAATTGGAACGTTAGTCTGATTGTAGTCGAGTCTCGAGTCAGAAGAGTAGCGTTGGAAATCAGTTTCACTTCCACAGCAGAATACTCCGGTGCTATAATGTTTACCTCCAGCAGAAGGCTGATGCTTATTATAAAAATGTTAGATCAAGAGGTTTCTTTAGCACGGAAATATGTAGGATGTCCCTTATACAATCTAAAATTGTCATATACTATCGGGAAGAATGGTACGCAGGGAGAGATAACTAATGTAATGTAACTGCACTCGCAGGAATGATTCTCATTCTGTGTTTTTGAGTTGAAGCCAGGTCATCTGGAAGTGATTTTTGTCTTTTCTCTCCTACATTGTACAGAGTACTAGGTTATCATTTCCCGAGAGCTACTTTCCCCCGAACTGACTTCCCTTGAATTGGTTCGACTTTCCTAGACTGTCTTGGCTTAGTCGTTTCATTGGATGTGATGTGACTTGCTTTGATTGGATTCGTTTACAAAAATCTCGACTTTCACTTATCCGCTTTCTCTTTCCATTACGATCGCTCCTCTCTCACTTCTCTGTTGCTTTCTCCACAGAATAATTCTTTGGGTTTTCATTAATAACAGTCCTGAGTAGGTTGTAGCGACATGAAATACTAAGGTATGAAAGGAAAATCTATGCAGGGATAGGCATTGTCGTCTAAAATTACTAATTCCAAGAGGAGATTGTCACTTCTGTGTCCAAATGTTGACTGACTTTGCTCCATTTTCATTCCGCCAGGCTCCTAGGTATGCCATTGGTGTAACAAGTCTTTCTTCCCGAGAAAAGGATTAATAAGAAATCCATACGAGTCAGTTTTAAGCCCTCTCAATTTGCGTCCATTCTTTCTCTCTCATTTTCAGGCTGAGCTTAATCATCGCAGGAACCCAACCAGACCACACACGAACCTCCCAACCCCGCTGATTGTGAGCCATATGAAAAGCCTCAATTTTTCACATAGTCAAATTTAAACTTTTCTCGAGAGTGGAGAAAATCCGGGCTTATATGAATACACACGAGTGGTATAAATATATCTTTCTCCACTCGGTTGACTCAACTCGGTGAGCTTTCTCCATTTTCCTTTCATTTGGTTCAATTGACTTTCCTAACATCCTCCTTCTTTCCCTCCCATTAGCATCCGAAGCACTGCTTGACTTTCTCATAAGAAACTTAATGTGATATCCGTTCGGTTTGAACTAATCAAAAACTTTTCCCAGTCAACCCAAATCAAACCAAAGCACGAGCGTCAGTCTAAAACAATCTTCGGTCCTACCGCAACGATAAACCAGAGCAGTTCTGTGTGTTTTCCAACCCAGTATACGCAGTAGGAGTGATCAATGATGCATGCATAATAATTAAATTTTTCTCTTAAGCCAAAGAAATTAGCATTGAATTGCTACGGATGTCTCTTACATGTACTTATATCCATTTTGAGAATTTCCTTCTCTCTTTATAATTCCCCGTCCTCCCTTGTCTTACCTATCTACGCAGAATTAGAATTACGAGCACACACAATTTAGAATCCGAGCGAGACTAGCTAACAAGCCTCTATAGGGCAACTTATTTAATCCATTATATAAGCGTTCTTACACTTCCCGACTATTCGTGGTTTGGCTTAGGGCACAATTTTCTCTCTGTCCTACTTATTAGCTCAGCAACTATGATTTTAGTATTCCGGATGAGACTCACTGACTACTTGTCTTAAAGTTTTTCTCTTTTGAGTATGTGGTGGTATTAGAATAGAAGAGGGGCTTTTAGAAGCATTAGCAGATTTAGCTTAACTCCGCTTTCCCTATAATAACCCAAGGAAGTTCGCCAAAAAGAGCTTAGGGACATTTCTGTTTTTCTTCATTGTGGAGATGGATGGTTTGGCTTCTTTTAAATTCCTCTAGTCTGATCCTCTCTTCTTGCCAAGGAAAGTGAGTGATGGACAAGACTGAGCCGACTATTACATATTGCCTAATCAAATTCTAAGGGTATAATAATACATGTGTATACATTTAGTGCGTGTACCTATATTGTATAACCCGGTGTATATTGTATAACCCGGTGTTCTTTATTGCTAGTAATAAATACTTGTGGTATATGCGAGAGGGAGAAAGTTGTGCATAGTATCTATAGTAAGTGTTGGGTTGTGAGTGCCTAGTTACTTAAGCAGAGTTGGGAATGATGTAAAAGAGAACTGGGAAATAGTGTAATACAATGGGATGTGATGTAAGAAGGAAACATTTCTTTAGCTAGTTTGTGTCATGTAAGTCTCCCGGGTGCTTTAGTTGTTCACTGACCGGGTTGGTAATTGGCTGTAATTGGAAATCGACGTGATCAGCAAAACGATCACATCAAAAGTCTCCTCCTTTTTGCTCTTTTATTGTACGGGTGGGCACTTTAGTCAAGACGAGTCAGTTAGACAGACAAACTGTCTGCCATTACTTATATTAGATATGTATCTCGCTCCACATACTTCAATGTGATCTACTGTACAGCTTACCTAATGTAAGCAATATAAAGCATTTACCTCAGTGCTGTGGCGTGCCAAAGTCAAACCAAACCACTAATGCGTTACTATCTCCGTCTAATGTGATGTAGCTCCCGTTTTTTCACAGGTCGGATAGAAAATAGAATCAAATGCACGTACTTTTCTCCTATTTCTATGTACAGACGCTGTCTCTGTGGTTTGTCTTAGTTATGTCTGCGATCTTTTTGTTATGTTCTCTGCAACTCCAAAGTAACTGTAACGTACTGCTGCCCCATTAGATACTTTTCGTGTAATGACTACATAATTTTCCCCACTGGCATCCTGTTGGCATCCGCACTACTCTCAGACCAAAAGAACCTTGCGGATTTCTTCATAATGCACCACTATCTGTACACGGAGGGATTAGATCATTTCGACCCGCACTATTATCAAGGTACACTTCACTCACAGAGTAACACCTACTGCCCTCCCTCCCTACTTATACACTCCTACACACACAAAAGAAATCATAACTTACATTTCACATTTCCTACAAACCCTTGTCACGTACCACTCTTTTTACTCCATGGGACAATCTCCTCAACTTTCCTGTCTAAATCAAGTTACTAATTAGACTCTGCTAAACGAAGATTGCGACTTGGGATTTGCACTAATTATATCCCTACTCACCTGTTTAGAATTTAAACATGTAGCATACCTATTATTACCTATACCTGGAATAGGTATACTTAATTTCTTGACGCTTGGCTTTTGCTACTGGGAAATATTGTCTCTTAACAATAAAATATTGCCAAAAGATTTGTCCTCAAAGAATTTTAGGCATGCCATTCATAATAGCGTTATTTATGAAGAAAGTTAAGACAATATCAATATTTTCATGATGTGAACAAGAGAGGTAGGAGCTCGAAAATGATACGAGTATGTAGTTATTGTATCCGTTATTCTTTCCAATTCAAAAGTATTATTTATTTGGGTTGTTTCCATTACTGTGTGAAGGATATGTCCCAAAAGAACTTTAATAATAATACCACTGACACTGTATCAGACCATTCCTAGGCGAATCAACTGTAAGTGAGCGAGAACGGTGAGTGTTTACACATAGCCAACAACAATTCTCAACGGCATAAAAAGAAGTTGCAAGAAGACAACGAGATCAGAATCAGAAACATCTCTTGATTTTCTGCAATTTTCTACGAAAGTATTGTGTCAATTATTTTTTAGCAAACTTTTTCGTGACTGGACTCATAATGTACTTCATCTGTACTTTTACTTACTGCTAGTATTAGGCCATTAGGCACTTCTTTGTATGCTTTGTTGTTTATAAGTACAATTATGTATCTACTTAATCCGTGTCACACACAAACTACTTCGTTTCGCTGTGTGTTCGTTTATTACGTGCGTATTACAGTTACAAACAAACAATCTGATTCCATCTTTTGATTTCTTGCATATAAGTTCGCATCTCACAGCAGAATTTAGGGCAGCAGTGGATAATCTTGCTCAGCTTATGAAATTATGCGTTTATAATTCAGATTATAATTGATATTCGCTAATCAATGCATCTAGCTCCCTTTTCCTTTGGACCTGGTTAACAGTTTATGGAATTTTGAATTGGGATGCCTCGTTTTCTCTTTTCCTATTTTCCTACTCAACCTGTCTTTGTCATTATGCACAGGGTACTTGAAGAAGTTACGATTTATATGACTTTCATCAAATAAACCTACTACACCCCATATTAAACTTTCACAAGTGAAAGTTATGATTTTCACCTTGCTGTGCTTTTACATTTGAAAGTTAAACATGGAGTTTTGCCTTCCAAAAAAATATCGCATTTACATGGAGAAGCTATATGAATTGTTACTTTTCCCGCCCTCTGTATACTTCAAATTATAGTATTTTGAAAAATATGTTGTCTCATAATGGATGTGAAAGCAAAAGATTTCGAGTAATACATTCATAGTTGTACAAAAATAATTTTGTTGAAAAAATGGACTCTTAACTCTTCAGATATTTTATGCCAATAATATCATTAGATAACTAATAACCTCAATACAATAAATACAAATGGTCGAGCATAAATGTATGTACCATAATACCAACCATAATACTAATAAATACTAAATTAGTCTTTCTATCATCATATCCACAGAATACCAAATATTATTATAAGCATGATGTTTCTCAACGAAACGTCACGCGATAGAGCAGATAGAGTAAGTTGCAATTACTTATTGTCTTCCTCACTGTACTTTTTTAATTAAATTGTACGTATATTTAGTCTCGGAATCAAATGTGAAAATTTACATAAGAGATGGAACAGAAAGTAACGAAAGCGTAAAAGAAAATTGCATATTTTCTCTACATGGCAATGGCAATGTCTCAACGAACCTACCCTGTAGGAGAGCGATACACAGTTGAAAAGCTACGTATGTTTTGAATGAAACAAATAACGAAAACGAGATATTTCTAAAAAGCTTCGTTCATAATGAAATGATATTTACAGATGGCTAGAGAAGTTGCAAAAGTTTTGACAGTGCGATAAGGCAGCAGATGTTGCTTATTTATAAGCTAAGTAAAAGTCCGTAATCCGTAATAACATTCTTTTGGGAACAGGAACGCCTAAGCTAAATCTAAGCAATCCCTTGACTGTATTATATGTGGGTTTGGAAAAACTACTATATAATTACTGTGCTTGCAATGCAAACAAGGTATCATCTAGAAATGCATATTTCTTTTTTTGGAGTAAATTCACCATGATCTGAAAAAACAAGAAGTCAAAGACTCAGTGTGCGTTGTCATATATAATTTAATGGAAGTACCGTGGACATAGGTGAATTTCTTTTCCTAATATTTTTTGAGAATTGGCCTGTAAAAGGTTTTCTTTATACCGACGGTAGGTATATTTTTGTAACTCAGGACTCGGGGTGACTAAAGTTATTTATTACCTACAAATACGTGTAAAACATATCAAATAAATGTTACTTTAGCTAAGGCAATGCACTGAGTGCACATCGAGTAAGTAAATTCCACGCGGTGAAGCACAAGCCACATAATATGCGTGAGTTAAAGCAGTGTAACAATAAGTTCCTATTTTGCGTATGTTGTTTGTGACTTACACTTGTGATTTGTGTAGTTGTTTTCCTTGCCCCTGTATAAAATAGAATCAGTATTGTCGGTAGAAAACCTTTTCCAGGTCAATTCTCGAAAGGTTTATACAAATCAACCTTTTACCAAGTAGCATATGTGTTACATACTATAAATAGCTCGATTAAATTGCACTTCTGGGGATTGAACTGCAATTTCTTATCTTAGCAATCTTAGTACAGATAATATGATCTCTCTTAGGGAGTATAGGTATACATTTGTGAGCTATATACGAAAGTGTTGGATGTACCTTACTTGAAAAAGTTAAATATTTCAGATATTAAAATGTGCAGTAATTTAGGAGTATGTGGAAATAAGTGGAATTTTGATGTGAAATTATGCCGTGACCAAAGCGTTGGGATAATATCATTAATATGGGTGTACCTACCGGTGAAAAGACTATGAAGTTATGTGTCTCTTTCATTTGGAACTAGTTTTCAAATATACAAATGTGACAATTTGCATGCATAATATGGTAGATGAATGGTTTTATGACAAAGCAAGCAGGCACGCATGGAGAATGAGAATTCCTGGACAAGTGTATGCTCAAACTTAAATGGTAGTTGGAAAGAAAATTTTCTTGAGAAATATCGGAGAGGCTGGAGGATGAATGGTTGGGCTGTTTTCAATGGCACATTTAAAATTTGTCTAATAATAGAATGTCTCAGTGAAAGATGTGACATGGCAAGGCATGACAGTCATCCAAGCAAGGTACATACATACACCGAAAAAAGGGAGGTCTGGCCATCGCGAAGTTAATAGCAAGTCAAGTTAACTCGACAAGCTGAGCAGAAATTACACATACGACAACGTAAAATATATTTTCTATTAAACATTTTGAATAGAGGGGAAGGGCATTTTTCCTGACAGCTTGCTTCTTCGTTCTCTCACTAAATAAATATGTATGTACTTGGTATACGGCTTTTGCTGACGACAGACAATGCCAACTTTGAAGTACCCACCCTTGTTGTACATGTATCCCAAAATATATTAATTCATAGTAGGTCGTTTTTCTGTCCTCTTCTTCAAGTTGCTTCTAGCCGGTGTCCTAAATTCAAGACAAGTGACAAGGGAAACAGGTGCATGTTTTTTGTTAGAAGTTCTCTATACTCGGAAGATATACCCTTTTTGTTGTGAAATATAAATGACAGTATGTACATCCGGAATAGAAAACGCTGCCATTTATGTTGTTATTATTACAATTTCCCTATACAGACCTTAGTACATGTGCTGATATCGTCGAAATTTTATTATTAATATGTAGCGTTACTTCAACTGATCTGCTATGATAATACTGTAGCGCTTTTAGTAAGTTTTTTGCTTAGTCCTGTCTTTCTAACTCAGAGAAAGTTTTTCTCCCGAAAGAATAGAATCAGATAACATATTTGACATTGGACAAGACTTCATAAATATACATTGGTATCCTTGATCAAATATTGGTAAGAATCTATGATGAATTCTTATTTTTGTAGCATTTTAACCTAACTAGCTATATCGGGGTGTGTAAGTGGACTAGATCGACTAAGCGTTGCAAATTACAGCTCGAAAATATTATAATGGTTCCGCATTTATTATACTTATTATATAGGACAGTTTTGTGTGATGGCCAATGTATTTACGTCGGTGCAACATTCTACATATTTTGGTTGACTTAGAGAGAGTATGAATTCTTGGTCGACATTCGTCCATTCGTTGTGTCTTGCTTGCCCAGACCTTAGAGAAATTTTCATTGAATCCGCGGGTCCTTTTATTAAATTTTTGATAGGTTTGTTGAGAGTTTTATATAAGGGGCAAGTCAAGGGAAATGGGGAAAGGTATTTCTTTTATGGATACATGTATATATTTATTATAATGCGTAGCTACCGGGAGAGAAAGCTAAGGGAAAGCTGTAATGTCGGAAGCATATCCACCCACTTACATATAAATAGGTAGGTGCATGGTAATAATAATAATGCATATATATACGTGTATAGAGATAAGTGAAATGGATGCTATAGTGTTTACATGAGTATTAGTGGAAGTTTCAATGCAAGTGCCATGTGTGTGTGGGCTGATGTATTCTCGAAGGAAACTACTCCATGCTACTAGTTGGTTTCTATCCGGATTGACTTGACTGTTACTTTCTCAAACTCTTTTGCAAGCCAATGTGCTTTGCTTTTTACTTGCGACCCACTATAGTAATCTATTGTGTACACAGCAAAGAGAAATGATGCCAAACTGCCAAATATCTCAGCTCCGGACCAGCTGTGTCCAAATTAATAAACCAGTATACGTTACATCACATTATGCTGACGACGCACTCATACACTTGATTTGACTTGAAAGGACTAGATTTGGGCAGAAAGGCTATTTGCCTATCATTTATTAGCTCTTATACCCAGGCCCTTCTACATATCTCTAGACGAAATGACAGTTCTTGGCAAACTCAACTCCATGTCTCAGATATACGTGCTACCTACTCCTATATACGGAGAAATATTATTCTAAAGAATGCAATTGATTTGATCGCATAGCCTTGTGTTGATCTTGTCAACAAAACTTTCCCTCCTCTCTTAGTCAAAAGATTTGATGACTAATTTTGAGACTTATTATGACAATCTCCAAAATAACTCCATTACACAAACATCTCGTAATTATGATCATCAACTCCTTGGAATGTCCAACAAACTTGCTGCTTAAAAGTCAATTTAGGAATAAATTGTATATTAGTAACACTTGATAACATACAATGGCCACATGCATCGTGTGTTAACATATTTTGTCGGGTACACTTACGATATAACATCCTATAGTGTAATGAAAATATTTAACAATCAGAATCTCCTTTAATTACATTGCAGCTCTTTGAACCGTTAGAATGAAATTAGAGCTAGAAATAAGTCGACAAATCTCTTAAGGGTACAGTTCCCCTGATTTGAAAATTTCAAATGACTATCAAAACACAAAGTAAAACTTTTTCGACTAAAACTAAAGCGTCCAGAGTTCTTGTCCGATTTTCTTGTGTAGCACATATTTACAATCCT
>JABASH010006505.1:0-10538 GCA_019776445.1 Tomocerus maximus
GTACTAAGAGCTGACCGTGTACCTTTATAGGTACTTGGGGTATTTTTGCTATATGCAACGATTATTATATGCGAAACTTATTTACTATGTACGTACATGTGTGAGGAATGAAGGTATCTTTGGAGAAGAAGGCTATAAATAGTGTATTAGTAAATAGCAGTATGCTTGTTTTGTTATGTTATACATAAAATAATGTTAAATATTTATATAGTATTCATAATCCATATTATCATATATTATTACAGATCTGACCATAATACTATACTATTATGAGATTTGGTATGTACAGGGGTAGCCATATTATGTGTCCCAACGGTCTAGGCTCTCTATCTCCTGTCCTAAACGGAGGCTCCTACGGAAATGAAGTGACCACCATTCGAAATAGGAGAAAATTTGCAAAAATACAGGCTATAAGAATATTTTTAGAGTTCCGTATCGAAAATTAAAAAGCAAGAAGTCAATGGCCGAAGTATAATGAGCTAAAATTATGACCTAAAATTGTCAATCAAAAATACGTACAATTATAGGCCAATTTGACCTTTTTCTTCATGATTTTTAATTTTCGAAACGGAACTCATTAAAAAACCTACTTTGTTGCAAATTTTGCCCTCTTTTAGACCGTTGGGACATGTACCTATATGGCTAGCCCTGTATGAGCACAAAGGTAAAGCCTAGGTAAAGAAGTAACATTATATCTGAAAGTTAAATAAGACCTTACCTTATTAAGTAGAGCTGAGTTTCCTATGCAATATGCTTTATGGTGGAAGTTTGTATCTTTTTGTACTGTGTGTAGGGAGAGTTGAGCTGCTAAAACTGTTAGCTAAAGCTAACACGAGCAAAGGATTGAAGAGCCAACTTAGGACTGGTAATAGTGCTGCACTGTACTGCATCAGTCAGCTGGTTTGGTTTCCTATCCCCGTCAGCCTCGTCTGACTTCACTTGGCTCATCATTACGCATTGCTATAAGGCTTAACTTGTTTTGGTATTAGTATTTATGTTTTCATTTACGCTCAATTTACTGTGGATTTCCTTTGGCTTTGCAAACAGGAACACTTTAATGTGCTAGACAATGCCACAGCATTTGCCGCTATAAAACCAGTGAGCTGTTTGATTTCCCTTTACGGATTTCAATTGCCTTTTGCCGTTTTGCCACAACTTACTACATGCATATCACGTCAACGTCTATACGCAGTAGTAGTCTCAGTAGTACACTTATAAAGTTATATAGATTGAGTATTGCGTATCTTTACTGTAATGTGGTATAAGGGAAATAAAATAATGGGATGGATGTAGGGCAACCTTTAGTTGTGAACTGATCTTGCGTTGTTTTCTTTCTGTCTGATGTCGTCTGTTTTGTTGGCTTGGCGGATATGTACTTGTACTACCATAGTGTGTGGTAGCTGTCAGCTTTGATAAACCAACATTAATATTGTGTCGAGTCGGGCTAGACTGTTACACACACGAAAGAAATTGTACGTATACACATTGCTTTTGGTTGTAATGCGACTTGATTTGTATAGTAAATACATAATAGGTACTAGCGTATATGTACGTATACCGTTTATATTAAATTCCTCATAATATCTTCGCATGATAGGATAGGATTAGGATTGCAATGTCTTATATGTACGTTCAATCAAAAACATGAACATTGTATAGTAAATAATCTTGCCAAACATAATATTATAGTCAAAAAATGTAGCATTAGTATTCACTACATACTTGTACATGTACTCTACTTTTTGTATAATTGAACTGTTGAATATAGAGATATCGTTGCGTCATAGTTTATATTATTAGGGCTGAATATGCATCATGATAATCATGAATATGCATTGTTTCAAACAGAAGACAAAAAGGTTATTTTCAGGTCCTAATGTTCTTTTTTGTCTTAGCTTCGCAAATAACTTTGGTGTCATACAATGATAGTGAATCAAAACTTTCATGGTCTAATTGAAACTTGCAACGTTTGGTCCGACATTCACTTCCGGAGCTATTGAATTCTCATTATTGATCTAAATTCAGGGCCTCGGACTTATTACTTTATATTTATATATCCAGACAACCAATGTTTAAAGAAGACAATATATGTAAATTGACATCGATATCGATTGTTACTTAATGATGTCTCTACATTTGGTTTATTAAAATTGTATACCTATATTTCTAAAGTTTGCAGTTTATGGTCCCACTATTGCCTTTGCTATTTCATTTCTGCATTTGCTACATACACGAAGGAATAAGCCTGAAACAGCTTCGCTAAACTTTTTTCGCTAAACAAGGCTTTCTCTATGCATTTGCTTTTGCTATATGCATTCATGAAACCGAATAATCAAGTTGAGCTAATGTGCGGAGTTTGGTCTAACGAAATCCGTCAATGATGCGTTCGGATTCGGAACGGCTAAACGTAAGCCATGGGAACCGTTGCAGCAGTCTTACCCCACCCAACCACTAATTGACAGTTCTGCTGAAAATATTATTATGCTTGTCCTATAATATTATAATTTGATTGAATAGTCGAGATTTGATTACATGCGCATAATATCTCATTTGCTCCTTATTGTGAATTTCTTTTTAGTCAAATACTGAATATTGACATTTGACATTCTATGAATTCAAAGCTGACTCATTGATAACATGGACGATGACGATAGAGGACTTAGTGAAGCTTCTTTGACCAGTGCTTCAACACTAGATATTCGAAGAAAACCCAACAACGATGTTACTGAGTATGACAGCCGATTCATGTCAGCTAGTGATATTATTGGACCATCCAATAATATTGGCGAGTCAGATTCAGATGATGGAGACGAGGATGAAGAGGATGAAAATTTGATTCGGACAAAATTGGAGGAAGATGTTTGTAAAGAGGATTTATCAGTTGCTCAAAAATGGCTGGCTCTTCCCCGAGAGTTCCTAATCAAGCTACCAAAGACTTATTTGAGACCTCACCAGTAAGTGCAATATGAAATAGAATAAAATATCATTGTAAAACCTGAATTAATTTATTCAAAAACAAATGATGTTCAGTGAGAAGAAGCTTTTGCCAAGGCTCGTTATAATGCAATTGTTGCTGGGGAAGAATTTCCAGATGTTTTGGCGTCAGACCTGGAGTTCCTTTTTCGAAGTCATATTTCCCATATTAGCTATAACTGGTTTAGCAATATATCTGTCAACTCGTCCACCACAACAAGCAGAACCAAAATTGTACACCAAATTTTATGCCTATGATGTAATGGATAGAACATTCCGCAACTGGTAAGTAGAAAATTCTCGCATATTCATAATTCCACTGATTGATCATTGATTTGAATTTGAACTGAGTCGTGTTAATTTAATGTTGATATTTTTTGCTTCAGCCACAACTTCATCTACATTTCCAAAAATTCAGATGTAGTAGACAAAATTGTACAGGAAACGCAAAGATTTATAGAGACGGATATACTCAAAAGCAGACATTTGCAATGTAAATAAGTATACAAGCAAAAATTAAGTGTCCTTTTTTGCTTTATTTCATTTGTGAGCTTCATTGTATTGTATGTAGCATTATCTTTATTAATAATTTCCTTAGGGCACAAAGAATCATCCTTTGCCAAATACAGAGAGAAAAAATATCATTCCGTATGTGCTGTGTTAACATTTGACGGACCGTCATGGAATGTTTTTAAGGATGTTCTACCTTCCGTTGTTGAAGTAAATGAGTAAATGTTATGTTGTGGGTGGTTGTAGTTGTAATTTTGTTTTTGTAACAGTAGTTTGTAATTATCAAGTATAAGGCTGAATGGAACGATTAAACTGATATAGAACATTCGTATAGGTCTTCACTGACTTGTACTTTTACCCCATGGCCCATCTCGTTTACATATTTCTAGACCGAGAGATACCCCATAATAGGGTAATAACCCGTCCGTGTGTATGCAATGGGATGGGATTATGAACTAATGTGCTACTTTTAATTTTTGACTTTATCCGTTTTTTTACTTAAAACTTTCTCCTTTTTTACTAGAATTTTCTAGTTTCTCCGTTTTTTACTAGAAACTTTCTAGTTTCTCCGTTTTTTTACTAGAAACTTTCTAGAACAAATATGGCCTATGGATTTCTCCAGCACTTCTAGAAACATGTAAAAGTGGGGAAGAGTAGAAGGGAATAAATGACCGGTAATAGATATTTTTCCTTTCCAGTACGAGATAAGAATGCCATCAACTCACGCAGTCAGTGAAAGCGAGCAGTTGTTTCATTTTGAGCGGGACGCATGGCATACAAGGTTTAATTGCACTAACTCATTTGTCATTCAATAACACAGAAAATAATTTAACCCAAAAATGCAATGAAAATTTAATTTCAGGTCGATGTTTCCGGGTTTCATAAAAACTGTTGGTCGTAATTTAGATGACAATTATGGCGGAGACCCAGGTCCTTGAAATAATTCTATTCCATTTTATTAAGTTTGATCATTGACTCCTTATTTGGGGCCATATTTTCAATATAAATTATATATGTTCAATTTGGTAATTTTTGAATCACTATAGATTACTTCACTGAAGGGTTCATATTGTTGCAAACAATTCTTAATAGAGCAATTAATGGGCACATCTATGAACTAATGCAGGTAGAAAACAAATGATATTAATTTAACCTTTAGTCACAAATAAAACATATTTTGTCTTCACACAGGAACTAAATTTTATTTTCCATATCTTAGAATAAGTGCTCTGAAAATTTAAACCGTTTCAATACTAAGATTTCACCACTGAGCAAAGCTATAGTAGAGGAAAGTGTGTAAAAAGCAGCTCTGTTATTATTGTTACATTAAATATTAATTATTATTACTTATTTACTGTCTGCAAGTAACATAATATAACATTTTTAATGATTTTAATTTGTCGAAAAATTAATAAATTGAGCATGGCAAAGGTAACAGCCTATGCATCAAAGGTTACCTTGCGTTGGCACCACCAATGTTCCAATCAGACAGAATACGTCATTTGTTATTCTCTCGGTCATTGGCGGACGGATGCGCCAACTCAAGGTGACCTTTGATACATAGGCTTCCTGTTACTTGTACCATGCCATACCCTTATTTTGAAATACTTATTTTAGGTTATACCGTTTATAGAGAATCTATTACGGCTCTATTACAACGGTTTTCAGTGCCTGCTTATTTGACAAGGTAGATTTAAGATAATTATTATGAAAAATAATTAAAATGTTCCGCTATATAAATATTGATGATTATTATATTGACCTTAAGCAATGAACATGAAATTATGCACGAAGATATGGCAGTTATAATTGCGACTACGTTTGCTATCCCGACGATGTTCTTCTTAAGAGGTCTTCTGGGGGAGAAGGAAAGTGGTTTGAGGGTAAGTTCTACATTTCATTTGATTGTATCATTTTGTGTATGTTTGTATTGTACTATATACATGAGTGTCCAAACATAGCACTAAGTAGCAATCACGTATGATAGTTTTCTTAAGTAATGAAAGTATTAATTATATTTTATTGTTGAAAATAGGTTCAACTATCTGTCTATGGAGTATCATTAACATTGCAAAATTTAGCTTGGCTTGTACGAGGACTGATAGTTCATATCATAATGACATTGATGATAACTTTCATTGTAGCGGTAAGAAGGATTGGTGTTTGTAGTTTGTATAATACTGATGTTCGACATCGCATTACATTTGGAATATTAATATTATGATGCTCAAGCTGAAAATGTGAAAATTGTTATAATACATTAACATGTAATTTTCATAAAAGTACAAATGTTTTGACCTTGTTTCCATTTTATGTACACTTTCGACGATTCTTTCAACACGGGACTCAAGATTCCATGGACGAAAGATAATGTCTCAGTACTAGGAACAACTAACCCCTTCATCTTTTTCATGTTTTTAGTGACGCTTATATGGAATGCTCTCTGTTTTGCAGTTTTACTCGCATCTGTTTTTCATAGAGGTTATTTGGATTTCAAATTTATTAGTGTTCTGTGGGACATGAAAATACCTTTTTAATGACAAGGTGCTTAGTGATAACCTAATCACTATATTTTTGATTTATTTGTCAGTTACAACTGGGCTATTTATATTGATAATAATTTGGATGGCAAGTTTCGCACCGTATTTCTATATTACTTCCAATTACAAAACAATTGCCTTTGTGCCGAAGTTTTTTGCAAGCTCCAATTCACAGATAGGTTCTAGCATCGGAATGCATATAATATCAGAATTTGAAACCGAAAATTTAGGAATAGGCTGGTCAAATCTGTTTAATAAGTGGGAATACGCACTCGGCTGGACAATGCTTTCTCTTGTTTTTCATGGATTGTTGTATTTAGGGCTAGCTATGTATACTGAAAATATATTTTGTGAGAACGGACACCTCGTGTACCCATTCACCTATTTAACAGAAGTATAGTTCACTAATTTTGTTTTACTTATTTTGATTATTATGATAAAAAATAATGTATTTCGATTATCACATTATTCGAGAGTAGCAAATAGTAAGTATGATCATTATGGTAGGCACATTTATACGATCGCAGTAAGTTTCGATAAAATAGCATTATTTTTTGAAAATGAAGTTGCTTATGTATTTTACATTTTGATATAGAAATGGTATTGGAAAGGTGAAATGCCCCCAGATACTGCAGAACCTGTTCAGTCAGTTAAAAGTATACAGGAATTGCATCCTGACCATTTTGAGGACGAATCGAAAAAGCGACGGAGAAAAGAGTTGGAAATCATTAATCTTACCAAGTGTTATGATGATATTCAAGTTCTCAAAAATATCAGTCTTACTTGGTACTAAATGATTTAAAGATTCTTATAATGTGCTTCAGTCATTAATATATTAGCTTTTAATTTTCAATCTTTGGTTTTTTCAGTTTCTACGGACATGTTAATCTTGTCATTGGTGGTACATCCGAAGGAAAAACTACGTTAATTAATATCTTAAATGGTGAATTTTATTACTCAATAACCGTTATATCATAGTTGTATGTTGTATTATATTATTTTCTACAGAACTTTAGGGTGAATACGTAAAATGGTTTTTGAAATTGAGGTTCGTATTTTATTGAAATACTTTACGATATTCTGTAAGCTGTATATTGAAATTCAAATTAGTATTAAATGCTTTCATATTTTATTCATATTATTTTTTATTTGCCCCTGAAACCCGGATTAAGAAATTTCGATTTGGTATTTTTGGGAATTGTGGAGATTTATGTTCGTATATCGTTTCATAAATAAGTTTCGTTCCCGATTTCCAAATACGCCTTGATTTTTCAGATTTTTTCAATTTTTTTTTTGACAAATTGTAAAACTTTATTTGAAAATAATGTTTTATTTATTACTATTTTTGCGATATAAAAAAGGGGTTTTGTTCCGAAGAGGTTATATAAGTCCATGGTTTTTTTCTCGGAGAACAGTACACGTACCGTACCCATACCAAGTTAGAGGGTTGAAAATCGGCAAATCCACGTAGATTTAAATTTAAACAAATTGACGGGATACGGTATTAACATGGACGGATATATGAATTATGCATGTAAAATATGCTAATATGAATTTCACAAGTTACATTCCAATTTCCAATGCTAGTTTTATAGTTCAGTATTGTCTTATTTTGTGCAGGAATGTGTCCTGCAACTTCTGGACACATTTTGGTGAATTCGCTTAGTATGCACAAGGAAAGAAATCAAGCCCAAGCTCACATAGGGCACTGTCCTCAAATTACTTCACTCTATCCCAACTTAACTGTAGAAGAAACTTTAGTGTTTTATGCTCGGGTTGTTACAAAATATATTTCAAGGATTATTATAAAGAATAATAATTATGCATAAATTTTTGCTCTTCGTAATGAAATATTTTTAATGAAATAGCTGAAAGGGATGCTTAACATGATGGATATGCTGGAAGAAGTAGAACGAATGATGAGCAATGCCTATTTGACAGATTTTAGAAGCTGTCGAGTTTCAGAATTGACCATTACAACTCAAAGGCTACTTATGGTAACAACAGCCTTCTGTGGTGGATCAAGAGTTGTTCTCTTGGATGAACCAAGTGAGGGTATGGATGCTTGCCAAAAAAGAGTTCTTTGGGAATTTATTAGAAAAGGTACAAACTACATTTTACTTTGTGTCATAGTCATGATTATACTGAAATATCATAATGTTAATATCCATTTATTTCGAAAGAAAAGCACCATCGGACGATTTTGGCCACTGCTGAAGGAATATGCGAAGGAGAGTCGTGTGTTGACAAAGTTGCTATATTATGTCGAGGTAAATACATGTGATGAAACTATCAATACCTATACACATATCTAATATCTACATATCTAAATACGAAAAGTCACATTTAATAAAATATCTTTTAACTATCATTTTCAGGTCGGATTCAATGTTTAGGAACTCCCAAATTTATTTTAGCCAGAATGGGTATGATAATAATGTTGATTGCTGTAGAATATAATATAAAATAATATTTCTATTCATTTTTACCTATATACAACTAGCTTAAAAAGGAATTTTCTTAATTATATAGGTGGAGGTTACTTTTTGACGTTAAAGAAAGGTTCTATGTATAACGAAGAAAAAGTAAAAGCAGCTATGGACGAAATAATACCTGGAGTATCTTTTACGGAAAACGAAGAATCAGTTTGTTTCAACATCGAAAGCGATGAGACAAGTCGATTTCCAATGCTTTTCGATGGACTTGAAAACGATCCAGGTTTAGGCATAAGCGATATTCAGCTCTCTTATGTATCTTTAGAAGAAGTTCAAAACAAGTATGTTCGAAAAGGTTTTCGTAGATTTATATATAATTTTAATTACAATATACATCTTATTAGTTTCAGTCGGAGATGGTAGGATCTGCCACACTGAGTACAGTTTTACATAGATAGGATTGTTTTAGTTTAGGTTAGGTTTTATTAGGTTAGGTTAGTCTGTCCCACGTTATCGGATTGCGGCAGATTGAACACACGTCCGTTTCAGTCATACTACATACGTATGACTTTACTGCCTTAAATTAGATGAAGTTTACTAAAATGCAAAAGTTAAGTGCGCAGTGCGCCAGAAAAATTATCAAAAATAAAAATGATTTTTTTGAAAATCTGTCCCAATTTTCCGGATTTTCTTTCAATTTTCCAACGGATTTCAGTTTTTAATTGACTTCTCTGGCATGTTTTTGTACCACTTAAGGTCCTGAGGCAAGGAGAGAAAGAGGAAAACAATTTCATTAGCAGAATCCGTTCAAAATTTAGTTGTTTTGAGTCGGAAGACAATCAGCGACAACTGACAACTGACGAGAAAACTTTTATGTTATCGACAACTGCTCAAAACTATTAGTTCTGCCTCGATCGGTAATACAAAACCCGATTTTTGAGAAAAGTTTGATCATTCGGTGATAAACTGTGCCTTATAGGAGGATTCTGCTAATGCAAGGTTTAATTTTGATTGAGTTATACTCAGTTACTCTCACTATTCTCATCCCACAATCACAATGCCAATATGAACCTGAACCCCTCGTTAATGCAATCTTGAATTGCCTTTCGAAGGGTGGACGTACATTTATAATGATTATAAGTATCACGTATCACTGGCTACGTTCTACTTCCTGTTGCTGACTAGCTGAGAACCTGGCGACCATTAAAGCCACACAGTCATACAGCTTGTACTTCCGAACATCACAAATCATGGGCATACAATACTATAAATATACTGTGCCCAATTGCTCAGTGTTCCATTTTAGCGGGCTAAAAAGAAATCAGCCGGTTAAAATGGTTGAAATGGCTAGTGATAAATGGCCAAAAATCATGGGTTTTTAAATATACTGCCTAATAAAGAAGGTATTTCTTTATTCACATGGCCTCATTCACCTATTTTAGCCAATTTAGCCACTGGCTAGCAAAGTAATTCAACCAGCTAGCCATTTTTAGCAGGCTGGTCACTGGACACTGTTCATAATTGTTTGTTCATTTGAACAGAATCTATTTGAACACCGAGCCTGAGGATTTTGAAAATAATACCGAACGAGAAAAGGTTTTCAGAGAAACAAGGACATATGAAGTGATTCCTAATGTCAAGATGACGAAATTCGAATTGATGAAGTATCAGATGCACCATCTGTTATTAAAAAACTTCAGATTTCATTTTCGTCGCAAGGTACAATTCTGGTCCACGGTAAGTTAATCGTCTAGCTAGTATTAGAGTTAAAAACTTATGTTCGCAAGCAGCAACAACTATATAAATAGTACCTAATATGTAGATAAATCAATTAAAAAATAAGTTTATTTCTGATCTTATGAATGTAAAAAACTCGGTAAGACTAAAAGCCTTTAATGTGCCCCACCCCCACCCTAATTTTAAGTTAGATTATGTAAAATTAGCGGCCCACCCTAGGATGAGATGATCAAAGCGACGGTGTATCGCTTCCATCGCCTACCAAAATTTACCCCGCCTAGCGGGACGCTTTAGCTTTTACGAATTGCCACGAAACTGGCTAGCACAAGGAAAAGGCATGGCA
>JABASH010006506.1:0-10537 GCA_019776445.1 Tomocerus maximus
ACTTTTTAACATTTTACCATTAAAATGCACTTTTTACCACTGTGATGGTAAAAACACCTAAAAAGTGGTATTTTGCGTACACTGTTGACAACGGTTATTCTTTTCAATTGATCCTGGGGGTCACTCTGTAAATTAAATAAATAATAACAAAACAAAAGTAATGAAAACAAACATTTTTTATTTTTCAGCTTGCTACAATTTATATGATCACAAATGGATCATAAGTGGCTCTCCAGTGGGTCAATAAGCTTAGAAAGCTGCCCTACTGGTGAACGGAATAGCGCTACGGCTAATTCCAACGACAGAACGTCCGATGTCCAGTACGGAAATAGTCTTTGAATACAATTAATCACAAATTGTCGAGTTTTAAATTATCTCTACAAAGTTGCTGTTAATTTAAATTTGATATACTTGTAATTAGAATGGATAAGCCAAACCCTGATGAAGCCCCCAAAAGAAAAAAATATTCTAAGGCAGCCAAGACGCTTTTGCCATATCGTACTACCAAGTAAGACTTCCATATTAATATTGAATGTTAACATAATTATATAGTAAATATTGAATGACATAATTTTGTACTTTTTGACTTTGTAGAGCTGCAGCAAATAAAATGCCCAGTAGTGAGGCTGGTTTATTTTCGTATCTTACGGTATCTTGGCTGACTGTACTGATGTGGAAAGCTTTTCGGCAAGGATTGACCAAAGATGATTTGTGGGATTTAGACGTAAGTTACTTTACCTCTCAAGATTTTATAGAAAATTATGGTTTTAATAATGCTATTGTTCTTTAGGATATTGACAAAGCTGAAACAAACGCTAAAAGACTGAATCGATTATGGGAACTAGAAAAACAAAAAAAAGGAACAGAAGCATCTTTTTCCCGGTGTGTTTGGCAATTTGGAAAAACAAGATTTTATTTGTGTATTTTCTTGATGGTATTTACCGTCTGCTTCCAATTCTTGGGCCCGGTAAGGTTTTTATTTACCTGAATGATAGTTATAATGATTTGTTCAACGAATTAATACCATTGTCACACTTTAGGCCTGGATATTAAAATCCATACTATCGTTTGTGGAAGACCCAACTCTTCCTTTGGAAACTGGAATTGTCTTGGCTATATTCGCATTTGTGGCCCAGTTAATTCGAAATCTGTCATTTAGTGCAATGTGGTTGGTTGGCATTCACACAGGTATGATCTTATGATGTTTGAATGACAGAATTCTCATTCTCAATTTTGAACCTTCACAATGGTTTTCATTTCATTATTAAACTAGGTATGCGTTTACAAGGAGCAATGCAGTATATGACGTACGAGAAACTGCTAAAACTTAGAAGTGGTGGTGGAAATATTCTCAGTCAGGCGGTTACATTTTGTACCAACGACCAAGAAAGAATATTTGAATGTGTTGCCGGTGGAGTTCTAGTAGTGGGTAGGCATTGTAGATTTAAATCACTAAAGAATATAATAATATTTAAAAAATACTCTAATTAATTGGAATAAATTCATTAAAGCCGCTCCTTCGATGTTTGTCATGAGCGTTGCCTATACTGTGGCAGTTATTGGTCCATGGGCTCTTATTGGAAATTTGGTCATATTTCTCTTCTATCCACTTATGGTAAGAATTCGTTTCCACTAATTTTTTTCGCATTTACCTATTCCATAATTCTGCTAATTTGTATAGGGTGGGGTGGCAGCAAGCATTGCTATAACTCGACGGAAAACAGTTCCTTTAACCAACAAAAGGGTTACTCTTATGACTGAAATATTGAATTCTATTAAGCTTATTAAAATGTACGGCTGGGAAAGTAACTTCACTGAAAATATTAAAGGTGAGCGAATAATTTGTGATAAAATTTATGCAATTGTGAATTCAGTCATTATTAAAATTAACGTAATCAGATTGTAGAGCAAAAGAAGAAAAGAATTTACGACTCGCCGCATTTCTGCAATCTTTAACTGCTACTTTGACCCCGATGATAAACACTATAGCAGCAGTGTGCACCTTCATTGGATATAGGTGAAATATTGGACAAAATATGATCGTTTTCATTTTTTATAGCCATTTAAATAAATTTAGTATCTACTGAATCAAATAGTGCCAGTGGAAATAATCTCACCGCCACCGAAGTATTCACAATATTTTCTGTGTTTGCGACAATGCAATTTACAGTAGGGACACTCCCATTTGCTCTACGTTCTATTGCAGAAGCATCCATTTGCTTCAAAAATTTTAAGGTCAGTTACATAAAGCTACGTTAGCTGTTCTTAAATCATGTGGACTTTTTAACTGTTTTCTTGTCCTATTCCAAATTATACTCCCATGATTATTACACTCGCAATCAATTGTTGGATATGTAAATATTTAAACTTCGGTATTCTGTCGTTCAGACCTATTTAGAACTACCTGAGTATGAAGTTACCACCAACGATCCTATAGAATGTGACCACGATTCAGTTATTGTCATTAGAAATGCATCATTTGCATGGGAAGATGCTACGGAAAACAAAAGTGGAGAAATAATCTCAAGCCGTACCAAGAAACGGAAAAGTAAAGGAAAGACTGACGAAGATAAAGAACCTGAGGAGGAAGAATTAACAAAAGATGCCAAGGAAGTTCCAAACTGTTTGAAAAATATAAATATAGATATCAAACGAGGGAAACTAGTTGGAATAAGTGGCAGAGTGGCAAGTGGCAAGAGTTCTCTTTTGTCTGCTCTTCTTGGAGATGTAAGTCAATTAATAGCGATTGCTGAAATGACACGACAACTTTTAAGAGTACAATTATTGAGGTTGTCTTTTCTTGTCTGCATTGCCGTAAAAACTTGTGTTGTTGCAATAGATGGTGAAAACTAATGGCTCTGTGCTTATACGTGGTTCAATTGCTTATGTTTCCCAACAAGCTTGGATCTATTCGGGAACATTGCAGGAAAATATCCTTTTTGGTTTACCATTAAACCAGGAAAAGTGCGTAGACAAGTTATTAAATGTTGTGTGATTTTCATTCTTATTCTATTTAAAGGATTAATTTTGAATGTGTTCTAGATATGAAAAAGTTCTGGAGATATGTTGTCTCAAAGAGGATTTGGAAGAATTGGAAGATGGAGATCAGACCTTACTAGGCGACAAAGGAACAAATATAAGGTACAAGGACACTGCAATAATGACCCAGTAGATAATGTCTGTAATTCAGTCAGTAATTAATTTTTCAACAATGTAACGAATATCTTGTTTTCTCACTGATAGTGGTGGTCAAAAGCAACGGTTGAATCTGGCCCGTTCAATTTACGCTGACAAATCTATATATCTTTTGGATGATCCACTCTCAGCCGTTGACCCAACCGTTGGTGACACAATCTTCATCAAATGTATAAAGAAACATCTCAGTGACAAGACAGTGCTTCTAGCAACTAATGACATTTCGGTGAGTATTACGATATTTTATAGCATGATGTAATTCGAAAAAATTAAATTGACGTAGACCCACAATTAACCCAGATTGCTTAATATATAAACACTTTTAAACTATCAATGACGCTGGTTTAATTTTCATATTTTTAAAGTATCTAAAACGTTGCAATGAAACCATAAAATTGCAAGATGGAAAAGTATCACTGATAGCTGCGCCTACTGAAAAAATGTTCACGCCATTGGAAGACAGAACATCCACAATATTTGGGACAGATGATGAGAATTTCCACTGTGAAGACATAATGGAAGTGAAACACATTGAAAAACCTTACTTGGAGATTGGAGATCGCAAAACTTCACAAGTGGCTTCTAAATTAGAAGACCAAAAATTTTCTATTTTAAAGGAAATGATTTTAAAAGATGATCAAATTGCTTACTCCAAATCCGGTTGCCAGCTTCTGGTTGCGTACATGAAAGCATGTGGAGGATTTTGGTATTCGTCCGGCGTTTTCTTGTTTCTGTTATTCTTTGGAGTGGCTCGTTTGGCATCTTCTATATGGCTACAAGTTTGGCTGGATGCTGGCGATGGACAATATGTAAGTATAAGTTCAAAAAAATTCATTGTCATACTTAAAAAATTATTTTATTTTATTTTTTCTTAAGGAAAAACGGCTGGAAAATGCAACACTAAATAATGAGAATTATACCAGAGAAGAATTGAAAGGTTATGTCAACGATAATCCCAGCCTCGGATTTTATCAAGGTGTCCTTGTTTCAACTTTATTCGTGTCCCTGGTGATCGGATTATTAAAGGGTTATTTGACATCAAGTTATGTATTACGAGGATCTACTAATCTTCATGACGGGATGTTTAGCAGCGTTATATCTAGTCCAATGTCTTTCTTTGAGACTACCCCAGTTGGTCGAATATTGAGTCGCTTTTCAAAGGATATGGATGAATGTGAGGGAAATAAATTCAGCTGATTGTTAAGTATGGCAATGCATAAATAATCCAAAATTGTGTTTTTATAGTGGATGCTCGTCTCCCATTCTTTATTGAGTTCGTTGGACAAGCCGTTCTCTTTATAACGTTGTCACTGTCAATTATATGTGTTATTTACCCATTTATGACTGCACCCATGCTAGTGATTCTCGGTACCTATATTTTATATAATTATGGAATGTGCGTGATACACAAATGTACAAAGTGTTTACAAATTTTATTTATTTTAGGAGCGATGATATTCTTAGATGTTTGGCTAAATGTCGGCGTTCGAGAAACAAAAAAGTTAGAAATAATGCTAAAGAGTCCTGTTGTTCATCATATCCAATCGTCAAACGGAGGCCTATCTATTATCCGTACTTTCAATCGGCAAGCCATATTTGAAAGAAGGTAATATTTAAAATTGAGCGTCATTATTCAAATAAGTCGTAAAATCAGCATTCATTTCTTTTGAATGAAATATATTGACATATTTAGATTCTGTGAGCATCTTAACAAACATCTGTCTGCAGAGTGTATATTCAGAATTGCTAACCGTTGGTTTACTATAAGAATGGATGCTGTGGGATTATGTACGATTTTTGCCACCATACTTACATCAGTATTTTCACGGGGATCTGTATCAGCTGCATCAATAGGATTAGCTCTATCCACTGTTTATATGGTAATTTTGTAAATATCTACGTATATTATTGCAGATTGCATTTCTCTACTTTAACCATTTTTACAGGTCTGTACGTTTGTACCCTTCATAATGAGAATGAAATCGGAACTGCAGGCTCGGTTTTCCTCTGTAGAACGTATAATGGATTATGCAGAGGTAAAATTAAAAAATATTACTCTACTTGTTTTATCATATTTTCTTTGTGGTATATCTTCTTACTCATTTATTAAATATTAGAACTTGGGTTCCGAAAACAATGTGAAGGAAAGAATTCCAATGCCATTGAATTGGCCGTCAGCAGGAGAGATAGAGTTTGATTCTGTGAACATGAGATATCGTAACAATCTTCCATTGGTCCTCAAAGATATGTCATTGAAAATTGCGGGTGGCGAGAAAATTGGGATTGTCGGCAGAACTGGAGCTGGTATGAAATAAATTACACATTTAGAGATTTTAATTGGAATAAGATTTACATAGTGAATAAATGCCATGGTTTTTGCAGGAAAATCGTCTATTTTCACTGCTCTATTTCGTCTTTGCGAAATATGCCAAGGATGTATCAAAATCGATGGAGTTGACATCTCAGTTTTGGCACTTAAAAAATTGAGAACAGAATTGGCTGTGATACCCCAGGATCCAGTTTTGTTCACTGGAACTATTCGGTACTACTATTTAACCTTAAATATTATAATTATAGGTGTTTAGTTACTTTGTTGAGTTTCTAAGACAATATTCTATAATGCTTTGCGTATTAAAGTTACAATTTGGACCCATTTAACAAGTATGAAGATGCGGACCTGTGGATTGCTTTGGAAAAGTCTTACATGAAAGACAGGGTACAATTAAATATAATTTATAACTATGAATAAGTTTTACATTCCGGAAATTATTATTGTACTTGTGATTTTATTTAGCTTCGAAAAAAAGAGAGCACTCTTGATACCATGGTCCAGGAAGATGGATCTAATTTTTCAGTAGGCGAGAAGCAGCTAATTTGTCTTGCCCGAGCATTACTCCAAAAGAATAAGGTAAGTTTTGCGTAAGTTTTGGCATGTTTTTTAAGATACATACGATTATATTTGACGAATGCAGATATTAATGATGGACGAAGCTACGTCCGCCGTGGATACTGAGACCGAGAGATTAATACAGGAAGTAATTAAAGAAGAGTTTAAGGATTGTACCGTGATAACCATCGCACATCGTTGCGCATCTGTAGATTACTATGACCGCATAGTATTTTTGGATAAAGGATCGGTATGTTATTGTAGTACATCATGCATATGCTATGTGAGGCTATTTTACTGATTTTATTTTTAAAAATTTTAGGTTCTTGAGTTCGATTCCGTGTCAAATTTACTACAAAACGAAAATTCTCATTACCGCCAATTAATGGCTACGCACACATAAGTAATTGAAAATGGCCTTGAATTTAAGTAACTTAAATTACAGTGAGATAATATTTTTCATTGTTCTGTCAATTTATAATCAACCAAAATGAGTTAGTAGGAGAGGTCTAAACTTAAGAATCACATTCTCCGTCCGAAAAGTAAAATTTATCTATTATGTTATTCAGCCCAGTGAGAACTCCCTGTAATGTAGGCCGAAACTAAAGCTAATTGTTCAGTAATCTTCGTGTATTAAATTAAAACAATATATTCTGTAAATTGTAACATATATAAGTGTGATCCGCAGCAGCTTACTAAAATGTAAATTCCAAAGTTTAACTGGTAATTCAACCTAAGTATAATGTTTCTAAAATTGTTATAATTCTTATAATGCGATGTGATGCATAAAAATACTTACAAAAAGAAAAAAATTGTACTTCTTGCCTCAGGCTCATGTTTGACAACTTACCTAGTGAATTACTGTGTGCCGGTGTTATTTGTTTGTTATGTATGTTAAAAGTAACTAGTCTAATCAGTAACAATTCTAGTTGATGATGCAGTTGAGTGGACCATGTTTTGAAGCAGAAATCTTTTTGCACGGTCTGCATGTACATTTTCAAGGCACGTAGGTTACCGTTTAATTACTGATAGATATATACTTATGCTTTTGTAAAATCTAAACTGACGGTTGCAGCCCGTCAAATGTGTTTGTTAGTATATTAGTTTCATTGTAAATCTGCTGTATAGTAACCTACAGATATGAATCACGATTCTCCCTTTTGTGAGTACAATTTTAAATATTTTGTTCTTTTCAATTTTGCAAATAGAATCTCTAAGTTTAAAGAATCTGCTTATTGCAATTAGGAAATATATGATATTCTAAATGGTTCGCTAATGTTATTATCTCAGTATTTTTAGATTCTTAAAGTTTAGGTAAATGTTATAAATGTAAGTAAACACATTCCTATAATACTTTGCAAAGGTAGAGCTCATCTTACCCCGTCAAATCCTAATTATTTAGAGTAGGTACCTACACTTTTTATTAATAACTGCAAATGAGTGTGAAGATTGAAACTGTTTAAAACTTTGAGGAGGAATTGTTGATCTTAATATTTCAGTTGTTTAAATGGCTTGGCTCATGATATTCCATATTATGCTATGTATGTATAAAATAGTTTAGATTATGTAGCTTTTTGTCGTCAAAATATTGATTAATAAACTGATGTTACCTAATTGTTTATTTGGGAGACAAACGTTTAATCGCCTGTCCTTTCATTTTGGGGTATGCGATGGTCAGATTAGTCAGTAAAGCGTGTCCATTTTCCAATACTAACAATAAAGTAGTTAACATATTTGTAATTAGTGAGAGAATGTAAACAAGGATTAGTTTCTACCTTATTGGAAAATGGGATATCGATAACTAAAGCATAAAAACCTAAATTCATCTTCCTGATTTAGCGCAAGGTCAATTTCAAAAATCGAACTAGTTAACTAGCATAAGGAATCATAAGTGAGGTAAAATTGAGCATGAATAAAGTTTCGACATTTCCTAGTCGAAAATATGAGACTTGAAAGCTTGAAAGTAGTTTTGAGACAAAAGGTTCATTCAATAATAAGATTTAAACTAACAAACTGTGTAATATAGGCCATCGAATGGTTAAATAGTAAAAATAGAAACAGACAGTGTAACTCAAGGTTTATAGCGCAATTTAATTATTACTACTATACATTTGAAAGTAGCCTTTCATTCGACTGTTGAAGTGCAGCATAGAAAGTATGGTGGTTTTGAACATAGTATATGTAGAATGAAATTTAGATTTCAATTGAATTAGTAAAGTAGTTGCTTCATTCATATTTCAGTCGAAGCTCCAGACGGCATTACACATTGCATTTCTTTGCAGGAGTGGGTACCTACCATAAATTATCGTATTTATATAGGTGGACAAAAGGACACATTGACTAGCCAATTTTTAAGGCTACCTGGTCGATGCGTAGAACAGCGATAGCACATCCTCCGTAAGGAATAAAAAGTTGCCGTATTTTTTTAAACATGAACTACATATTTTCTGAGGGGCTATAATGGCCCTTTTCCCCCAAAAGGCCCTACAGTTTTAAAAATTAAATAGTTTTTTGAGTAGGAGAAATGTATGGAGATTTGACACACTCGTTTCGTTCTCTTTTGTATGAAAAAGTAAAATAAATAGGGACACGATACGCCCTGAAGGATTTTGTATTTGATTTTTAGAGGTACTACACTTTAAAATCGGTTCCCCCCAAATGGAGTTATCACTGTTCTACATTTTCCCTGTACCTTGCCTTATGGTTACAGTCAAGGTGTGTCCATGACAATGAATTTCTATAAAGGTGGCGAAGCAAGCTTTTTTCTAGGAATAATCTAATAATGGGACGATCCGGGACCAAATGTCCCGGATCGTCCCATTATGTTGGGTTGTTGCCATGATACATCATATTATGCATTAATTGACAGTTATGGTCCCGCAGATTATTATTGACATTTAAATGGTAAAATGGGCTTGATTCGTCACCTTTATATAAATCCACCTTGGCTACAGTGAACTGTGCCAATTTTTTCTACTGGGAGGAAAGGCGCCAATTTACTTCTACAGACTGGAATTTTTTATTAGCATTAGCCCTGCAGTAAAATTACTCGTTACTGCTCTTTATCATCGAGGCAGCCTTAATAAGTTCGCAATTGAAATAATTTTTAAATAATATGAAAAGCTCGACAGAATAATAATCTGTAAACTGAAGTGACGGCAAATTTGAGTGACGGTAACGTTTACTGTAGAAAATTTTCACGGTGAAAGTGACATTCTTTGTGTGTGTTTTACCTTATCAGAGAAAATAGTTTAGCAATGAATGCTGTGCCATCAATAATATTATCTTTTTACTCTAGGTTAGGATAGTTGGAGGTTAAGTGGAGGAAACCAACAAACTTCAGGTAGCGATTTATGGCTGTCTTCGCTTCAGCGATCGATAAACGTACCAATCATCCTTACAAGTCTTGGCATAACCCAGGGATGAGTTTTTACATTTTGCGTGTCTTGATGGATGAAAAACATGTTTATGCCATCATCCTGATTATGAAATACCTAGCAAGGCCAAGTGGTATAGCTCAATCTTCCGTCATAGCCATGAGGAAGTCGGAATAGAAAATCGACGCAGACCACATTTACAGCTTATTACTTTTACCAATTGCAAATAAGGTACCTACTGTGAATTACGATGCGAACTAGTCCAATAAGTGATCATTTTTTCTATGTTGGTACTTTATAATGCAATTTTCCCAACTGTTGAAGTTATTTTCAACTCTTAAATTATTTGAAATCTAATCTGTGTTATTAGTACATGATGAGTTAAGTGCATGACAGTTTTATTATTCTGTTATACTCCATATGATATAAATATCTAACAAATACTGAAGTATAAGAAACCGTAAGAGTAAGTAATAATATTATTGGGTAGAGTTGGGGACGAGTCAAGCCTTGGAATGCTTTGACTGCACGTGCACCAGATAAATACTTGTATATAACCTGGGTCTTCGGACCTCAGTTCATCAGACCAGATCAATTGATCAGTTGCTATGTTTGGGACTGATTGACTCCTCTTTTAAATTCTAAATAAAATTCGGATAATCTACTCATGCTATTTTTATTATATATGGCCTGGCGGCCTCCACCAAAAAGACCTGATGGTCAACAGTCCCTGACAGGACTATCCTCACCTCCTACCCTACTACAGATATGAATCTCTGACGAGAAATAACGGCATGGCTGCTGAACCGCCCTCCCCCCACCAGCCAATGCATAAACCCTGACGGGTAATTGAAAATACAATTAGTGCGAGGCCAAAACGGACCCGAAGGGGGAGTGTCTACAAGACATTTCCTGAATTCTCCTGACGGAGTTCCGAAACTCGCCTCCTTGACGGGGGGTAAGTAACAATTAAAGTAAAGTAAAGTAAAGTTCAGCTTTATAGTCAACTCGGGCCCATCAGTATACACGATACTGAATCAGTACGTTCTCGGAAGATTGCACCGCTCTTCCTCCCATG
>JABASH010006507.1:0-10533 GCA_019776445.1 Tomocerus maximus
CAGAAAATATGTGGTCCATGTTTTAAAAAATATGACAACTTTTTATTCCCCACGGGGGATGTGCTATCGCTGTTCTACGCATCGACCAGGCAGCCTTAACACTGTGTGAAGTGTAGTATGTAACTTAGTATGAATATAAATGAGGTATATTTTATAATGACTTTAAGTCACTTGTTCATACTGTCGGCATGATTTTATTTTACCTCTAAATAATTCTAAGGTGCAGTTCTGTACGATAATACGATATATACTTACCTCTTGTTTGCTAGCATGTAAGTTGTGGTTTAGCATCATAAGACAATACCCAACCGCATAATACAAAAAACGGGGTTTCCCGTGTCAGATGTTCTAAGTGCAATGTTCAATTTCATTTAAAGTGCCAAATTACAAATCAATATCATAACAAGACTGCTCCCTTTGCAGGCATTGAAAGTGCTAAATGCTAAAATCCCGCATACCTGTGTAAATATATGTAAATGTGTAAGTCTATGTAAATAAGTACAACTGTTCAGGTAGCCGTTTATCATATTCTTTAAAGTAATTAACTTCCTGAAGTTAGTTATTGTAGATAATCCGTGAGTTATTAAATATTATAAGTTCTCGTCCATACTTACATCATGATTTTATTTATCTCTAAATGATTATAAGATGCAGTTGTGTACGATATGTACTTATCTCTTGTTTGTTAGCATGTAAGTTGGGGTTTAGAATCCTGAGACAATGATACCTAACCGCATAGCACAAAAAATGTCAGATGTTCTATGCAAATAAGTACAAATGAATGTTAGCACTTACTTATTAAGACATCCCTTAACGCGTTGTTAAAGAAGAATGGGAGTGTAGGAAGGGAAATTGAAAGGGAAGCTTATGGTGTTATGGATTGGAATGAAGGAAAAGAAGGGCAAAAAGTTGTGAGATGTGAGTTAGTACTGGAGGCGGATGCTCATCATTCGTTTCTTATTGAAGATTTCACCTCATATATTTTCTGCCTAAATGACTTCATCTTTTCTTCAGTGTGATGTGTGTGTCTCTGCCACAGCAAACTAGAATTTCGGACGAGAAGAGTAGAAACAGGAGGAGAAAGATTGCCTATTTATTCTGTTCTGTTTGGCAGTGAGGTGGTTGGAGTTGCAGTGGATGCGAACAACTGGCTCCGGACTGACTTGACAGAGTGACTCTTTTTATTCTTCCTGTCACTTTTCTCAATCTCGTTTCCGTAACAAAACACAAGTTACCTTTCTCAAGTTAACTCAACTTTTCTTTCCTCATGTCATCATCCCTGTACCTATAAGTAGCTACTCTTTGTACATCATGTAGCACTTGTACACTATTTTGTCTGACTTTCTGCACATTCTGCAACAAATCATATAGTGCACACTATGCACACAACAAGCTACATATAGAAAGGCAGGTAGCTATGTACTTTTATTGAATTGGTCTCGACTGAACTGATAGAAGTTGACAGTCTCCTCCATCAAATCATTAGTATTCTCCGTGTATTCTTCCAAAGAACTTTCTGTTGCTCCTTCGAATTATTTTTAGCAAGACTGTCTTTGTGCCAGGTGAGAACTAAGTCTACCTGCCTGTAGATCTCAAATAAATGGTCTCAGCTGAGGCAAGGACATCAAAAAGTTTTTATAACTACTACACGACATAAACATCTGTACTGTTCTTGCAATTCACAGTTTGTAGCTATCAACATGAATATTAAATACAAATAACGAAATGGCTCAAGACGCGTTATTGTGGTAATGTAACTTAGCCGCAGACTTTCTCCTCCTTTTCCATGTTGACTTCATCGCAGCAATTTAGAAAACCGAGTTCTCTGACTCTGCGTAAGCTGTACTAATTAATTAAGCCGTTGCGTTACACTGCGTTCAGCGGTTTGCTAAAAGTGCGTCACGTCCATGTCAATCGTACCTTGAAAATCAGCAGGTTCTAGTATTCCCTGTTTATTTGCGTTAGACCAGAGACAAGTCTGCGTTCAACTAATCTCTTTTAGTGCAGGACACAGGACTCTGTTGAAATATAAGCTACTCTTCCCGATAAGTATAAAGATGTTCCTCGTCCACTATCAATGAATTTAAGTATTGACGCATGTACGTGTGTGCCTACTAATAAGTTGCAATGTCCAGTTTAATCTAAATCAGAGAAACCTTGATTATCTAGTTGGCCGTGATATTCTCGCATCTCGTTGTCCCTCTAATTGTGAGGGAACATGAAGAGTCGAACGAAATGAGATGAACAGGAATGAATAGCGTGGAGACGACAATAGAGAGACATACACAAATCATTTTGTCGAAGGGAAGAAAGGAATGACTAAACTTAGTCAACTGAAATAGAACTTGCTTTTCCTATTTCGCGTAAGCCGAAAAGATATCTCTGCATCTGCTCTACCTTTAGCAACTCTTATATCATACTAAGCGCAAATCTATAGAGACCGTATGCATGAACGCACTATTAGTACTAAGTAAATTAGACAAATGCTTAAGTAGCAGTAATATCTGCTGCAATTGGACTTATACTTTAGTATCAGAGGACAGGGATATAGAGACTGATGAATGAAATGTATTATGCGACGTATAGGAGGAGATGTGGAGTCATTGCAGTAGAGTTACATACAATTCCTTACAGACGGTCACACACAATGCAATCGAAGGCAATAATGCAAGGGCCGTGGCTCCAGTCATTCTGCCAGTTCAGGTCTTCTTAATTAACGACGGGTTCCATTCCTGCTCAATGTTGCATTCGTCTAATAATACACACTCACACCAACCACAACATCAGGCAATATACTCCTTTATTACTACAATATACCTATAGCACGCATTCTACCAACATTCACAAGAATATTATTGCAAACTACAAGCAACACTCATGTAACAATTTTTTCCTCCCAATGTGTAGCCTGAACATTTATTTCTTTGTCATCAAAAGAATCTTTAGAGGAAATTAAGGATTTTTCTCGTTAATCTACAAATACTGATTGATTTGAAATGATTTTCTAAGACAAATGTTCAATAACATTGACGCAACCCCCGAAATATGAAGAAGCAATTTTTAATGGAACAAAGAAAAAATTTATTTCACTCAAAAATCTATATCAAATCGATATTACATTTAAACTAATTTTGCAAACTTTAATTTCAGCGACCGTGATTCACTTATAGGCATTAACGAAATGAAAATAGCGTTTCTCCTGAATACTTATTCCAGCTCATTCTACTGAAAAATGAAGTCCTTATTTCAGGTTGAAATCATACCTACTTAAGACTAGGTATACATTACAAATGATTCAATATCCATAGAGTTTTGAAAAGTTGAAAATTTTATTATTGCTACAGTAGTATAGTAGATATCTATAAAATATAGTACCTCCTAGTAGTTTTAGGCTTATAGTGTGAATCAGTGTTGATTAATATTATTTGTTGTGTAACTTGTAGATTCTTGGACCGGGTATGGTTTTGGTGCTACTGCTGTAACAAGGAGGAGTATTTGAGCAAATGAAGAGAGACTGATGATGAGTGAATGTGATGGGAGTCAAGTCAGGAAGGGAATGATTGTCCATTAGGAAGAGTTAGGAGAGGGAGGAAATATCCTCTTTATTAAACTAAACCACGAGGATGAAAATAAGGAAGGAGATTAGCAGAATTACCACATACGAGTCCTCGTCGTCTCCAGACGCAGCACAACATGACATTTCTTACCTTTATATAAAACAAAACTCTAACTGTCCAGTGGGATAGCTACAACTAATACATTTAGGCTTGCAACACTTCGAGAAATTAGTATATGAACAGAAACTTGATGTTAACTTATACAAACCATATACCTACATATACTAGATGTACAATACCTATATGTGAGATCAGTTTTGTACCCGTAATTGACATTGTATGCACTTCAACATGCATTCTGTGACAAAAAATTATTTTGGGCTAACCAAGTTATAGCTTTGTTTAGGCAGAATACATCGTATTACATGTTAAATGAATTGTGCTTCCCATTCATTAATTGTAACAATGTATCTATCTGGCCTGTTTATGTGTAGCCTGGAGAATGTATTGTTAGAGGGATAGTGGAACTGCTCCTATTACAATCGAAGGCTTATAAGGATATATCAGTTGTAAAAGCTCATTGTCTTATTTTGATGTCATGTTAGGTCTCCCCATCTTGAATTGTGTCCAGTGAGTAATATAATATGACAAGGGATTTCCACTGCAGTGACCCTCCCATTGCCAAACGTCTTTATTGTGGCTTTGTCCAGAATTGCATTCTTTTCTCTGACCAACCAAAGAGCCGACAGTGTTTATGTGTTGTCTTCAAGAGAGAAACAAGAGATGTGAATGTCCTCACGGCCAAATAGAAGGAGGCTGAACGTCTCAAGTGTCTAGTCTGCTCTGCCGATGTGATTGGAGTTGAGCTGAACATCTTAATGTCAATTGTCAATGCCAATGCCAAGATTTGGTTGCAGGAATTTCAATGTCCGAAAATCTATCATATTAACTATAGTACATATAAGACCTAAAATAAACCAAGTAAACATACATCACTCATGAACGTCGCATTTCTTCCGTGAACTGCTAATCTAATAATAAAGAATCCTCTTCCTTTCATTAGTTTTGCTTTTTAACTTTTGCTATTTGGATTTCCGATTGGTTTTGGCTTATCGTAGCAGATAGATATATGGAGGGTATAATATAAAGTCGTTTAACCAAGCTCGTAATAAATGATTAGGGATGGAAGGAGAATTCTTGTTCCTTAAGACAATTTTTATATTGCATTAGCGAACTAAACTTTGGGTTACTTCTTTGTTAAGCTGCAAAAAATAATTTTCATAATCTGCCAAAATTACAAATATCCATAGGGCTTTCTCTTTCCTTATTCTAAATCTATGCAAGTACAAAATAAAATTTTATTTTTGGAATTTTTACTTTCACATCACTTTTACCAAATCTCCACCAAAGTTGAGTGAAAGTTGGTAAAAGTAATAAAAGATGGCGCAGAAGAGATTGAAACTTTTTGTTTCTCAAATTAATGCAAAAAACTTCTTTTTGTGCAGCTGTATAAAGGTGAAACGTTTTAGGAAAATTTCATTTTGTAGAAGTGAAAGTTCTGTAGGGAGATAGAATAAAGAAAGAGAAAACCAAATGGGTCCATTGTTTTATTCATGCTGTAGATGATGATATTGAATCTTGTGCAGTAATTTTTAGTCCCTGATAAGTATCTTGCTGTAAAATAAAAAAGTAATTGTTTACTGTCGGTAGCAGAATTTAATTCCTCCACAATGATTATTATGGAGATTCTGCAGATGATACTACAACTTCAACAAAGCTTCTGTATGCTTAGTATTTACATATTACGCTATAAATTAATTGCTTTATCGATACAAACGTGTAGATTTAAAAATCAGATCATCGTTTATTTAAATGCAAATGTAAATTCCGTATGCAACCAAACAGTCATGAGTCATGGTCGTATTCTTGGGTCGTATTGTACATAATAAAGTTTCTAAATATTTCAGCAAGAAAATCGTTAAGTAATTTCGTGTATATTGATTTTTAATGAAGGATTAAATGGTTAACACTTTGCTTAATGGATAGCTTAGTGAAAATGACAAGTTGTAGAATTTGAAACGTATGTAATGTGATTGATGGAAAACAAAGGACAGGTTAAATGTAATACAATATATACTATTTATAGTGAGCGTTACATGATCTTCTCTTCTAAATTACTCCACCCATTACATATAAAGTTATTATTCCATTTTGAATTTTGTTTGTCCACTCTTATTATAATAATTACAGTTGCATTCCAGATTTGGTTCGTAATTCTAGGACCAAAACCATAAATTATTTCAATACAGGGGTAACGTGAGCTCCTTAAGTAAATGACTATCAAGTGTATCGTAATATGATAGGTACTACATATTATGTATTTATGTCAATACAAATACCACTAGTATTGCCTACAGTTATGTTGTGTGCATTTCTCATTCTGAACAATTAAGGATTTCATAACATGACTTAATTTACTTACAATTATAGTAATTTTAGATGCGGAAATTATATCTTAGCATCCATACTTCGTTTCTTAACTACAAAAGTGCAGATACAGCTTTCATGTACCGAAAACATAACTTACACCAATTATTTTTCTTATCGTGACACATCGTGGCAGATTGCAATACACACATAAGTATAAGCATATTAGAGTCAAGTCTTACTAATACAAATTATCGGAATATCAGTTATCTACTTCATTGGTTCATCAATGCCCAGAGTATCCTAAGTAATAATAGTCATTATATTGCACTCATGCTAAGAATACCCTGCAGTTTTTGTTTATGCGAGATGTAATGTGATGTGACTACATAACTTACATACCTGTGTAAACTAAATTCAAAGGATTTGTTCTGCTTAGGTATAGCAAACTTTTATTTTTAGTTAAACCTACCTAACAGATATCTACATTATGAGTTGATGCCATTTCAATACATGGACGTTTTAATGAAAAGGAATCAAAAACTTCAAAAAATTTCTCATTAATCCCTAATAACCTATAACTTTATGTAGTATTAGTGTATATAGCCTTAATACCAGTCCTTATCGTACACACGGATCATTTACAATATATCAAACAAGATTTCAGCAATCTTATGCTAATACATATACTTAGTAAGTACACATTCATATAATTATAATATATAATAGTTCTTATAGACATTTGTAGACAATAAAGGAATGGCAATGACTTTTCTAAGAAATATTTTCTTATAAATTCCTCCTCTGATAATCTTTACATTTATAATAAACTAATTGTATTCTTTAATTAAATACTATACATATACATACATAATATTTGGTATTCAGCTGCACCTTCATCACCGCCATTCTCTTAGGATAATAAGACTGTAGTGTCCTTAAATTACTTTATTAAAGAATTACAAGCTAGTTCACAGCACTCTTCACACTTGTGGAAATAGTGGAAATTAAAACATTCGTAACTGGTGGATTATTATACACATCGCTAATTACTCCATTGTTACTATTTCTGTAGACAAAAATGTTAATCAATTTAAACAACGATACAGTTTGTGTTGGATTGTAACAGAGTATTTATATTTATGACCGAACATATGAAATGCATTGCTTGTACAAAGCAACATTCAAAAGAGAATAAAATTTATATCTTACGGATGCCTTGGGTAATGCTCACTTCCTTTGCTTAGCTATGCATAATACAACATTTGATTTCGATGTGGGCTAATGTTGTTATTTATATGCTAATTTATGTATGTTTATATGTACCTGACCTGACTGCTTTCTCCGCGATTAACTTGACTTTCTCACTTTCACTGTACCATTGGCAATCTACACCTACTGTTCTCCAGTTCCTAATAGAACATGTTTAAATTTTGTAGCCAACCTACAATTTGCTTAGTTGCAGAAACCAGAAACCCGTTTGCCCCTTGCTTTTCTTTCGTAGGTTGTACGGATATATAATATCGGTAGCTTTCTCCACTCTGTAGTTTCTCGCATTTATTTATAGTGTATGCCTAGAATACATAATAATCCGTTAAATAGCTGTTGTTGGTTGCATCATTATTTCCTATCGCATGTATCGCAGAGATATTATTACTAGCCAGAAGAGGACATTTCATTAATTCCTTTCATGACGTATGTTTTCCTCTATTTCACACAATTGTAAGTACATACATTAAATGCATACGCTGTTGCAAAATAAAGCAATTACCATTCCAAATGTAGGTTACAGATACATCCAGCATTAAATTAATGTCAGTTAAAACCGTATTAAGTAATTACCATTACACTAACAACATACACTCATGATTGTTGTCATAAACATTAGTACAGCTGGGAGATGCTACGTGTCAAAATAATTACTAAGCCATGTATCCTACATGTATTTTGTTATGAGAGTATATATTGCTAATATATATCTCATATTCATATATTATAGGAATGTAAAAAAGGTTCCCATTTGGAAGTTCAAAGGTAGTTGCATGATCATTATAGTAAATACATTACAAAATAGACAATAATTAAATCAAGCCTTAGAACTTACATGTAACAGAGGAAAATAAATGTCGGCTCGTATTATATTCCTATTCTTTCACTCCTCCTTCCAGGGCAATACCCAGTGTTTATACATAATAACATTATTTCACTTTGTGAACAAGGAACTTTTTTTCGTATAGCTACTATCTGTACCTAGCAAAATGTTGCTGTCCTCAATACCATACTTACTACTTAATTACATAATAAACTGCCTTTAATAGCATAAATCCGTATGTTAACATAACCGCACATTTACCATGTTGTTTGCATTTGTATGTACATGCAATTAAACCTGCCTTGATAGTCGCGAATTAAATATTTCAATTAAACTGATACTCGCTTAATTGAACTACTACACTAAGTACCATATCCTTGGTTGAGTTGTTTGCAATTAACTTAAACACTGATGTTTAGAGTACTTAGGAATATTTAGTATATATATTGTATTGTTGTACACATATAAGTACACGTATTTGCCTTAATAGATGATTTAGTCACGAAATGCAGCCATAATTGAGCACAATGCGCTTTACCTTATTTTAAGTTGCAGTCATACCTCTGTGGTACATTTCTGTACTTCTCTAAGGTATTTATATTCCTGTAGATGCATTATTTACAATAGATCATGTGTAATACATTTCTCCCAACATTAAGTAGATATATTGGACTTGGTACTTAAACATCTGTGGAATTTATATAGTATTTTATACTGGAGGATAATGACGCGGTCCATGAATAGCGTGACATGTCATAGCACTGTGTAGAATGGTATGTCGGTGTATAGTTAGTAGAGTCAGTATAATAACAGCACAGTACGTGTTCAAGAATAGAAGGACGCTCGTTGCTTCATTTCCTTGTTTCCGATTTGTCACTTGCTTAACTTCCGGTCCAGTGGGTCGTCAGAAATAAGCACTGCCAGTGTCTGTTACATTTGCCCTTTTATATAGAGCTGGAAGAGTTGATATCAGCTGTATGTCTTTTCTAACTGTACAATTACTGGAGCTGGAGTTCGTTTTCACTCTTAGCTATATCTCTGTCTTATCTGGTCGTGTATATTCATCATCATACATATAAACATGATACACAAACTATAGCACTGTACTACAAATACACGCTACGTGAGGGATGTAATGAATTTTGAACTAAAATACAGTTGACACGACAGTTGTAAGTAGATGTGTGGCTTCCAGAAAATGAAAAATGTCACTTAATTCACTCTGTCTTCTCTATGCGGCCACATAAACATGGCCTTATATGTAAGTAATGAGGATTTTACAAGTATATTATTACACAGAGGCGATAGCCGCTTCTTTGTCTGCACTTTGTAATTCTGCTGTACTTTGTATCGTATGTCTATGTGGAGTAGTGTAGGTAGAGTAATTTTATATTTTCTTCGTACTGTGAACTCACATCTCATTCACTCGTTTTTGTTTGCCTTGTCATGTAAATACTACGATGTGTAGTCAGTAGTGTAATAGGTTATATTATTTGTGTAATATTTATTGTTTTGTCCCTTTTTACCAGTTGAGAAGATTAGAAATGTGTGTCAATTTTATTATCAGCGAGATGACTAGCGATGAAATGAAGAATAATTTACTTCCGTCTGATACGAAAACTCTCCCGGCTGAGCTTGCTGCAATCACAAATATAAAGACAGATTAAGGATCACCATTAGTGCAAGAGGAGACATACAACCTGTTACCTATACAATTGAATTTACTTTAAATACATAAATAATAGTAAGGAGTATCGCAATGTAATTTAATTAATAATCCAAAACACGGCAAATATTTATACGTATATGTGATCCTGCCAGCGACTCTGTACCATCGTAGCAAATTTTCTAAAATGAGATAAGTATCTCATAAAAATAACGAGAAAATTCTACACATTTTAAAAAAAAAACTGGATTTTTTAAAAAATTCCTACTAATTTTAATAAATAAAATAAAAAAGTGCTTTCCAGAAATGAATTCATTATTAAAAACACCTTTGGAATCGTAAAACACCCGAAAGTCACATCCTGGCGGATATCAAGTGCCGAAAAATCCCCCATTTAAAAGTCGAGCGATTTATATCAAAATCAGTATTTAGACATACATACTGATAGACAACGGCTTAAATCGGTCAAATTTAATTTTGGGTCACATTTTGGTACCATATTGGTACCATTTCAATATTTAAACAAATGTTGACCGATTTATATCAAAATCAGTATTTAGACATACATACTTACAGACAACAGCTTAAATTGGTCAAATTTAATTTTGGGTCACATCCTGGTACCATATTGGTACCAATTCAATATTTAAAAAAGTCTTGACCGATTTATATCAAAATCAGTATTTAGATATACATACTTAAAGACAACGGCTTAAATTAGTCAAATTTAATATTATATCACATTATGGTACCATATTGGTACCAATTCAATATTTTAACAAATGTCGACC
>JABASH010006508.1:0-10532 GCA_019776445.1 Tomocerus maximus
CCAACAACCTTGGTTTTTGTAATTGAATTGCATAGTTACATGATTATTATTTTTAGCAACCAAGATAGGACACTTTTCCGATGAGCCACTCATATTATAGTACTTACTATGGATATATGCAAGGAGTTTCCATGGTGATATTTATCTATAAATATATAACCAATATATAACCAAGGTTAAATCAACGTTGTTGACGCTGAAAATGTTTTCTCGTAAAAAAAGTCCATCTGCAAAATCCCTTACGGAAGATTCCCTAGTTGACCCTCTTGATAACGCAGCACAATAACCATGACTACGCAGCTTATGCTTTTTGCGTGTACCCAAGGTGGTTACCATGGCGATGGATTTCTATACAGGTGACGAAACAAGTTCATTTCACCATTGAAATGTCCAACTGTATCAATGATGTATCATAGCAACAACCTAACATGGGACTGTCCGAGGCATTTGGTCCCGTAGATTATTCCGAGAAAAAAAGCCACCTGTCATAGAAATGCGTTGTCATAGTACCCACCTTGCGACACCACTGACTGTTAGAGCAGACGTCCTGAGTGAGTCCAAAAAACTTGTGTATATTTTCGAGGTTGTGACTGCCTAGTGCAGAGCAGGATGAAGATTCTAGAAAATGTTAATTTAATGTAAAGAAAGTGAGTTATTGTGAAAGAAATGTTTTTATTTAGTTTTTGTTGTTGTTGTTGAACAAGTTGGCGAATCCGGAGATGGTGTCACCTACAAACTCGGTGGCTTGCTGGATTCCTTTGAACATTCCCACCAAGAAGTTACCTGGTGCCGAAAGAATCACATCCAGAGGATTTTTCTCAGCCTCTTGGCTTCTCTTTGGTTGGAAAAGACTCCACGTCGTTGTCGGAGTTGCAACTGGCGGTCGTCGGGTCGACGGAAACGTCAATACTTCAATTTGGTTCGTTTGAACCAGACGAATATTTGCACGGCTAGTCGTCGGTTGAGTCGTTGTCGTTGTTGTCGTCGGGTGAGTGGTTGTCGTAGTTGCAGTTGACGTTGTTGTCGTTGACGTTGTCGTCGTCGGTGGTTTTGTTGTTGTGGATGGACTAGTGGTCGTTGTGGACGTCGTTATTGTCGTCGGTGCTTCGGTTGTGGTGGTTGTTTCCACGTTGTCTTCAAGTTGCTGGATTGGTTGCTCGGTAGAGGGCGCTTGTTCAGTGGCCGTGGACAGCAGTTGTCCAAGAAGAGGAACGAAAGTCGTCGTGGTCCCTGACAAAGTCGAAGACGCTTCTTCCATCGCATCAACTTCCAACTGACAACAAATTCCTCATTTCAATTAAGTTGCTCATTTTGAAGCCGTTTCATGGAAAATAAATCACAGGAATATTTCCCTACTTTGCCTTAGGCCAAGGTGGGTACCATGACGATGATTTTCTATGTCATAGAAAATCATCGTCATGGTACCCACCTTGCCTTAGCCCTTACCTTATTTTCCTTAAGGAATCCCCATGGAAACCCGTGCTATTGCTACACCTTTTAATTGTAGGATAATTTCAAGGAGTTTCCATGGTATTTTTAGTTATAAATAAAAGGCTCCTTGGATAATTTATAATCGGGCGAGCTTTCTGTTACGGGTGGGTTTATGATTTAATTTATTGTCAACTACTTAGATGAGTAAATTATCTTACCGAGTCGTTTTTGTTGTCTTGGCTATCCAACCCCAAAATCCTGAAATAATAAAAAGAAACGTTGTTGGTCGACTGGCCACGTGACTATTGGATGAATATTTGTAAAGTTTTACGGGAATCGTCGACTAGACTTGATTATAACTCTTCGGGGGAGACCTTCAACTTCCGTGTCCTCCGACTCCTCCGTCACATAATTCGGTCTTCTCTTCAGAATTTTGACAAAGTACAAATTATTGGATATCCCTACAAACACAAAACAGTCAAATAACTGTCAAATATTTTATAGTACTATCCGTTTCAACTTTAGGTCCTACGATTTAGCTGTAGCTTGGCAACATCACTCCCCATTCCCAGCTTTTTTACCTGAAAGCCATTTACCGTTGGTGGTGTGTCCCAAGGTGCGTCCATGACAATGCATTTATTGCCATGTTCATTGATTCATGTTCATTTTAAGCAGGAAATAATACCGAGCAGGAGCCATGGAAATTCCAAAAACCTTGGTAAACCATAAAAAATGCCCTGAACGAGTTTCCATGGATATTTGTTTTTCTAAAGAGGAGAGGAAAATTGAGATATTATGCTTATTGGGGCACTCTATTGGGACGAGACTTGGGCAACTCATTACAAACTCATTGACCCATGTCCAATTCTATCTATGTGTCCCAATAGGATTTGTTTATAATTTACAAATTTAAAACATACTAGATAAAAATTTAAATATCCATGGAAACTCCTTGGTTACCATGACAATTACACATGATTTGGGCCTAGTATTATTATTTATGAATGGTATAAAATGCCTTGTTTCTATAGTCCCGCTTAGATTGGTAAAGTAGGATTATGATAATAAATATTTGATTACCGACAGGTTTGGGTCCGTTTGTGTTTGTCTTGTGCCTAAGATTTTTGTGTAGGTTTTTGTGTAGGTCGTTGGGCAGGGCGACTGGAGGCAGGGAGACGAGAAAGAGGAATCGGAGGAAGAGTAGAGGGATCTCCATGACAGACAGACAGAAGGACTTATTGAGGAGTCTAGCATTGGAGCAATAATAATTCTATAATCACGAGTATAGTTGCCATAGCATTAATTAGGCGTGGGAAAGCGTGTATGTTTTTCAGTCCACTGATTTACTTTCATCATACCAATTGCCTCACTCTTCAATGAGTGCGTTTCATTTATTGCCAACCCAACTAGCACGGACTTAACCCAATTCACTCAGCTCACACACCAACGACTATCGCTATGACAACAGACTCACACACTCTCCTTATTGTTGTCAATGTCGCAATAATAATTGTCAATTATCACGGCTGCTTTAGTGGAACGACGTTGGTTGTTGTAGGGGGATTGTGAGACTGGAGGGGAGGAGAGGGGAGGTGGGGAGGGCAGAAACAGCTGGCCTACATCAGATCAGACAACCAAGTACGTCACACGAGAGGGGTTTGTTGCTACAGCTACTTCTTCTTTGAACGAGAACAGGATCTTGTATACTACATCCTTCTTCTCTATAACAACAACAGGATATATATATCGCTATAGCAACTCTATACAGGATTACGTAGTAGGAGACTACATGGTCATCGCAAGAGAGTTTCACATCCTTCTTTCATTCACTCTCTTCATCTCCAGAGTTGTCCACTGACGACAACGTCCACACACACACACTCAAGTCACAAGTTGTGGTCATCGTCAGTCAGTCTTTTTTTATCCGCCACCTTGCTTTCGTCACCAAATAATTATGATTATTTAAAAGTGGTCAACAATTGCGCGAGAGAGAGGATCCGGGATCCAATGTCAACCTGACCCAAATCTACAAACACAAAAAGTAAAAACACATTTAACATTCAATTTTCAATGTCTTCGTCAATTCTTATTTCATTTCCTCATTTTCTAAAGAATGGACCTCAAGAAGACTCAGGACTCGGAGGACTCTTCCTACGATTCCGACTGCTGCGAAGTGTCCATCGGAACCACTCACTATGACGTCAGCAGAACTGTCTCCGACACTCTCGGACAGGAATTTGCAGGTCATTGTTGTCTAGGAAACTACTATTTTAATTTACTAATAATATTGTCATGGTAATTAATTTTGGGATTAAATTTTATAGAATACGTGACCCTGAACAACCACCAACACGTAAGAGCAAATTCATCAGTTATTTTAATAATTTAAGCAGTACGTATATTTAATCAGTTATCGTGTTGCAGAATGACGTTGACTATTTGAATCGCCTTGAGTTTGCCAAGAAATTGGGGTACACGGAGTCGCAAGTGAAAATGGCCCTCAGCAAGTTGGGTCCGTCGCCCCCACAGAACGAACTGCTGAACGAACTCATCCTCCTCGATTCCTCCTCCTCGTCCTCCTCCGCCCCCAACGACTTGCAGGAACCCGCCACTCCGCCCCTCCTCCCTCCCACCAACAAACTCAGGCACATTGTCATCGACGGATCCAACGTCGCCATGAGGTACTATTTTAAATATTTTTCTAGTCATGGCAACCTCATTATATTTCGCTATTTTAAATAATGAATGGTTAAATGTAGCCATGGCAACAACAAGACATTTTCTTGTCGCGGGATCCAATTGGCAGTGGACTACTTCAAGTCACGAGGTCACAAGGAAATCACCGTCTTCGTACCGCTCTACCGAAAAGAAACACCCAAACCCGACGACCCCGTCTCTGGTAAATTATTTACAACAATTAACTAACATTTAATTGCAACATTTAATTGTAATTAATTAACTAATTAACTAACATTTAATTAATTAATTGTATTATTTAATTAATTAATGAATTAATTGCAGACCAGGAGATTTTGGGTGAGTTGGAGAAGATGGGTGTGTTGGTATTTACTCCGTCACGGCAGGTCAACAATCGACGACTGATTTGTTACGACGACCGTTACGTCCTCAAATTGGCTGTTGACGTCGACGGGGTCGTCGTCTCCAATGACAACTACCGAGACCTCACCGTCGAGAGTGGACATTTCAAAAGAGTCATCGACGAAAGAATCCTCATGTACTCCTTCGTCAACGACAGGTAATTACATTCCACTGATTAATTCCACTGATTAATTCCACTGATTAATTCTACTGATTAATTTCACTGATTAATTCCACTGAGTAATTCCACTGATTATTCTACTGATTGAATTGGATAGGTTTATGCCCCCTGAGGATCCTCTGGGCAGAAATGGGCCTACGCTGGACCAGTTTCTGTCGACGACGCCGATCACGACGGCGCCGCCATGTCCGTACGGGCGTAAATGCACTTACGGCCAAAAGTGTAAATATTACCACGTGACCCAGCAAAAGTCCATCACAGAGACGCTGCGGAAAGCCGCCGCCGCCAAGACGCAATCAGTGCCAATCACAAAGTCACATCAGCCCCAACTACCAATCACAAGAACTAAAAGTGCGATCGAGTCATCCGCCGCCTCGTCGTCCTCCGCTTCTTCCTCTTCATCGTCCCACAGTCAGAACAATCCGCACCGGAAGTTACAGAGACAGTTGTCAATCAACCCGGTAAACGACCCGCGCATCAACTACTTGACCCCGTTTCCAGGTAACCAAATCATTAACTAATCATTTATAATAATCAAAGTTCACTGATTAATCTGACCTTTCATTAATCAGGAAATCCCGGCCTTGGGGAGGTTTGGTCTCCGCCGGACGATTCGCGCATGCGCATGTTTTACCACCTCAGCGCCATCTTCCCCGAAGGACAAGTCCGCCACGTGATGAGTCTATACCCCGACGTCAACGAACCCGAATTCATTTGTCGGGCCATTGTCAACATTTTTAAATAAACTTTTTTCTTTGCGCACGCACGTGCGTTCCATTTGCGCATGCGTAAATGTTTTGTAACTGCTCATGCAGTAAATTAATAAAGTATTTTATTTTCCATTTTCAACAAAGTCCTTAAAATAACATTTATTTACGCTAATTAGTTGGCATAATTAACTTAATTAACAAACTGTTACAAAATTAACAATTATTAACTTTTAGCAATCACCAATGCCGTGGCAACCTTAGGATTTTCATCTCATGCATTAACTTTTATACCGAATTACCAAATTTTCCGATCTTAAACGTCAGGTAATTCCTTAATTAATTTGTAATCTGCCTAATAATATTTTAATATTTAACTGTTGCCATGGTGCCATTCATTGCGGATGTTAATGGTGGGAGAGAGCGTGTAGAATATGAAAAGAGATGCGATTTTGGCGCCAGTTTCGGTCGCAGTGTTGAAAAGAAGAGTTTGTTTGTATATTTATAGGGATGAGGGCAGATTGTCATAGCGACGTATTGTGTGTGTGATATGGATATAGAGAGAATTGGGGAACACCCTCCTCTCTCTCATCTTCTATGGCTTGTATATCAATATAAAAATATTATCAGTCAGTAGAGATGAATAAAACTGGTGGAGGGGCGGTAGGAAGTTGACATGGAGGACGACCCCAACTACCCGGATCTTTACCCGGATTCCTCGGAGGTGTTTCCGCCACCGTCAATCTCCTGCCCGCTCATCAATTCCTCCCTCGTCCACAATGTCAATGTCACTTCTTGGATACTTGCTAATGACCTCTTCACACACTGGACAGTAAGCAACTTTTATTTATGTACCATGACAACAGATATTTATTTGCCATCACATCTGTTTATTTACCATGGCAACAAATATTTAGTTAATTACCAAACACCAGAAATTTTTTAATAATTTCTCCATCATAACAATAAATATGTATTTGCCAGAAAACACCGGATTAATTATTTATTTACTTACCATTACAACCATGTTTATTTACCGTGGCAACAAATATTTAATTACCATATGCCGGAAATGTTTAATTATTTGTCAACCAAGACAATACCTATTTGTTAATTTTCCCGAAAACACGAATTTTCAATTATTTATTTACCATGACAATTATATTTAATTTATTTACCAACATTACCAAGGCTTAGGAAATTTATTTACCATGGTAACGAATATTTATATTTACCTAGACAACGGACATTTTTTTTAGTAATTTATGTAGCAAGATAAGGGATATTTAATTATTTAGCTACCATGACAACAGATACTAATATATATCAAGATGCCTCGATTTTGTTCATTTGTTACTCTTGGTTACTCATTTTATTTCCATTACCAGGTGGGGACATAGATGGGATTTCCCCAGATTTGAGATAGAGGGGATTTCCCCAGATTTTGCACCCAATTTGAGATACAGCTGCTCAGCACTGACGAAAGGATAGTAATTGGGTGCAAAATCTGGGGAAGTCCCCTCTATGTCCCCACCTGGTAATGGAAATAAAATGCGTAACCAAGAGTAACAAATGAACAAAATCGAGGCATCTTGATATATATGATACTATGATATGTGTATATATCATAGCCCCTTCACCACGTGTACTTTCAACTGGCAAATTGGACCATTTTGGTTTTTTTCCTGTTAAACTGCCTGAAGAAGTCGGTGACGACAAAGATATTTGGTCTGCTGTACTCGTTGTTGATGGGGCTTTGGGGATATTTCGTCATCAAGAGCCTTGACTGCATTTTCTACAATTCCATCGTCTTCTTCGTCTGCGCCGTCGGACTCTTTTACAAACTCGTCGCATTCCTCTACTCATTCTGCCACGGAGGATTCGGACGGGACATTGAACAGGTCAATTGACTTTCTAATTAATGAAGCTAATGAGGTGAAACCATGGTGATTTGGATTGGTTTGTCCAGGTGTACCGCAAGTTGTTTGAGCCTCTGCAGGTGAGTCGTCGTCAATTCAGTCGCGTGTTGAGCTGCAAAAGAACGACGACAACTCTCCACCACGGAGAAAACTACGCCGTCGAAAAGTCAACGCGCGTCGACAGTCTTTCGCTACTCCTCAACGGAAAGTACGTAATGTAATGTAAAAGTAATGGAAACATTCTCGCCATGGAAACAGTAATGATTGAATAATTGTTTGTAGGTTGTTGGTGTCGCAACAAGGTCGGCCTTTGCACATAATCCTCCCTCACCAATTTGTAGACTCCCCCGAGTGAGTGACAATTATTTTAATTCTTTTCTTCAAATGTTAAATTGCTTATCAAATGGCTTAGGTACTTTGGGGTGTCAACGGATGAACTTTTCCAAGTGACGATTACGGCCGTGGAGGAAAGTAAACTCCTCGTATGGCATCGAGACAAACTCCGACTGACCATCATGACCGACGAGTTCCTTCGGGTCATGTTCGAGTAATAATTTATACAAATACCAAACACAATATTCAAAACAGTCGCAACAATTATTTTTGTTTTTATAGCCACGTCATTGGTAGAGACGTCGTCAGGAAACTTATCCAGGTACAACAAAAGTTGAACGTCGATTTTGTTATGAATTATGTTGTCATGGCAGTAGTAAATTAGACTAAATGTATTTTAGGTGAGTGACAGTGTGAGTATCAGCAACGGTTACTATTTGCCAACGACGGCAGCAGCGACAAAAGACGTCCACGGCATGAATGTTGAGTGTCCAGAAGACGAGCCGATGCTTGAGAAGAGCGACGAGTCGCAGTTCGAGAACAACGAGATTTGGTCACTGACGAAGATTGCCGAAGAAGAAACTCCCGTTTAACAAGATAGTCTGTGCCAAATATAATCTCATTTTCTAGTCTTTTCATGTGACTCATTTACACTTTTTTTATCTTAATAAATATTATTATACTCACTACACATAGTATACATATACTCACTTAATTGCCATAGTACCCATCTCTGTTACACATCATCAAGGTCCATCTCTGCCATTACGCAACTGCATATTTAATTACACAATTTGAGGAGACAAAGAGGAAGATTACAAAACGGAGCAAAAGAGACAAAGAAAGAGAGAGACTGTCGAGAGAAACTCTCGGAGCGACAAAAAGATTCGATTTCTACGTCCCACGCGTCTCTTGTCTTCTCGCCCACCCAACCACGACGACTACCCAAAACAATCCAACCTCTTCTTCCGATTCTTCTCTCTCCGACTATAAAAACACTCTTCAGCCCAAAACAAACACACATTAACCACACCAACACTTCCAAACACACACCAGACAATATGAAGTCCGCTCTCGCTCTCGCTCTCCTCCTCGCTTTCGGTAACCACACCAACAATTACCACAACAACCCATTTTATTTTATTTTTAATTCTTTTTTAATTCTTTTTTAATTCTTTTTTAATTCTTTTTCAATTCTTTTTCAATTCTTTTTTAACTCGTTTTTAATTATTTTTTAATTCTTTTTTAATTATTTTTTAATTACTTTTTAACTCGTTTTTAATTCTTTTTTAATTCGTTTTTAAATTTACAGCAGCGACGACGCTTGCGACGGAAGAGTCGAAAAAGACGAGCAGTAACAATGCCAAAGGGGAAGAATCTGGCGACGGAGGGAAGCGTGACAAGAGAGGATTCGGGGGAGGTGGGGGCTACGGGGGTGGTGGCGGTGGAGGGGGTTACGGATACGGAGGTGGAGTCGGTGGAGCTGCTGCCATTGCACAACAAGCAGGTCTCTATTTTCTCTTATTCTAAACCTAAATTTGCATTTGATACATTTTCCTAATTTCCTCTTTTTGAATTTTAGCCAACCAGGCCAAAGCAGCACAGGCCGCGCAAGGAGCTGCAGGTAAAAATTACTTTTTACACATTTTACAATTACCAAGGTTACAATATTTGACATTTTCAAACATTTTCAGCACACCAAGCTGCTCAACAAGCATCGGCTACTCTCGCTGCTCAAGCTTCACAAGCAGCTCAGGTGAAAATTACTCTTTTTTTTCAACTTTTCTTTAAATAAATTAGAGGTTGTTAAAATAAATATTTTTCTTATTTCAGCAAGCACAAGCTGTCGTAGCAGCAAAACAGGCTCAAGCAGCTCAAATAACACAGGTTACTATGACAACAATCATTTTTAAAATTAGCTTTTGAATTAGACTAAAGAATGAAACTTTGAATTGCAGGCAGCGCAAGCTGCACAGGCAGCCGCTCAAAGTGAAGCTACACTCGCCGCCCAAGTATCTCAAGGTTCGTTGGAAAATAAAATAAAAGAAAGAGTTTGAAAATTGTAATTTAATTTAAAAACTTTTATGATTGCAGCGACTCAAGCTGTGGAGTCTACAAAAGTGCAGGCCGTTCAGCAAGCGCAAGCACTGGCTTCAGCTGCTCAGGCTGCGCAGAACCACGCTGCGCAGGCAGCTGCAGCTCTACAGGCAGTGCAGGCAGTTCAAGCTGCGCAGGCCCAGATGGCATACCAAGCTCAACAGAACGCTCAGGCATTGGCCGCAAAACAACAAGCGTCACTGGCAGATTTGGCGGCTGCGCAGGCGGCAGCCAACAAAGCGTCTTCTGCAGCCGCCTCTGCCCAGGCCAATATTCGTGGCTACGGAGGAGGACATTAATCTCTTTGTTCATATGTGATAAAATGGCGAAATAAATGCAATTATATTTATCAACTTCTCTGCCCATTCATTCGCATCCCTTAGTTTACTTTTTATTTTCTTAACCAACGTTGGTTCACATGCAAACCAAGTTTTAGCCCTTAGCAGGTAATGACTCGCATCCATGTTTGGAAATTCATTCCATTTTACACATAAAGCCGTTCTAATTGCCTAGGTTACCCGTTTTCAGTACAACCGAGTTGCCACTCCTAGCTGACCAACAGATTAAGGCTCAGGGTGATTGCATAATACGATGAAATTCAACAACTGCAGGTATAGAGCTAGTCACTATGGATATTATTAAAAATGGCTACAAAACAAACTATGACCAAATTCGTAAGTCTCAAAGCAAAGATAGATCACTGCCATAGAGAGAGATTTCTATGAGCATAATAAAAATTGATTTTCTTTGGGAAAAGGAGTTCAG